>QNQO01002078.1:0-161881 GCA_003290165.1 Berberis thunbergii | reverse complement strand
AATATAAGTAAATTTGATTTCTTTTCTGAATTTCTTTTCTAATGAGTTCCCCTGCCTTCTACTACATCACTGCCTTTTCTATTCTTATAGTCTAAGCTCCAATGTTTTTCTTTGTTTTCTTGATGTATAGAATATGGAAGGAGATCGCCCTCGGTCAATTGAAACTCAACAATCTACCTTTTTTTATTGGATGGCCATGGTAATGACTCTCCTCAACACCTGTGGGTTCGAATGCCTTACCATCACCCGAGGTACAATCAAATCCCAATGTTGAAACAATACTGTTAATAGTAATGTTCACCTACCACCACTACACAACAAAAAAAGAAAGTTCACATCTGCAGTATGAAATCACTTTACATTGATTTACCTTAACGGTTTAGATAAAGCTAAATGCAATTATGTGACACTTTGCTGGAGGAGACTAGGAATGGCACAAGTCATTTAATTGACCATAGTAAAAGATGTCTAAGGAAGAGGGTAGTCAAGTGGACATACGACAATCTATATTGAGTGCTTCCACATCGACTCGGTCGATTGCTGTAGTGCTTTTGGGTTCAACCAAGAGCTTGCAAGAGAAACCGTTGCAAAAAACAATTATATTGCATGAGTACCCCCTTCAATGGTTGAACATTGTGGTTTAGAATGATGATGGGTGTTATCCAACCACGGTTCAAGTAGTGTCTAAAAATACCATAAAAAGTGATATCTTGAAGATTTATGATTATGAAAGGGTGAAGACGATGAAATTGTTGGAGAGGAACAAAAGTAGGATTGCAATTACTACTGAATATGTGGACTGTGAGTAATCAAAAGACGGGGTTATGGCTATCACAACACATTTCATTGATGACAATTGGCATTGCAAAGTCGTATTATTAGGTAAACATATTTTTTCTATTAGTAACATAATTTTTTTCTATTTGCATTTCATTGATGACAATGGGCATTTAATTAATTTATGTTCTACATTATTGCATATTTATTGCTAGGTTCGTTTATGTGCCATGCCCTCATACTGCTTAAGTTCTTTGTGATGCATTAATGGATTGTATGATGGATTTGAATTTGGATAGAAAGCTATCTGCATTAACCGAGATAATTGTTCAACTAATGATAGCATAGTCACTTTTCTGAAAAGCAAGCTAGAGGTAGGCACCATGATGCTGGGGTGATTTATTCCACATGAGATGTTTTGCGCATATTTTAAATTTGATTGTTAAGGATGGTTGGAAGTTATAGGTGAAGGTATTGAAGAATTCGGAATAGTGTTGCTTATTGGCCTGCCACGCCAAAGAGAGAGAAAGTTTCTAGAGGTAGACAATTGAGAATTGAATGTGGCAAAAAGTTGGCTTAGATTGCAAAACAAGGTGAAATTCAACTTATTTGATGCTTCATACTGCTATCATTTTTAAGGATGTCTTTCCTAGACTGAAGCAACACGATTCACAATATAAATCGTTGCCATGTGATGAAGATTGGTTGCTTGCATGTGAGATGTGTGAGAAGTTGAAATCATTTCATAAAGCAACCGAAGTATTTTCGGGAACAAAGTATCCTACGGCCAACCTTTTTTTTCCAAAGATTTCTTCGATTAAAAAGTCATTACATCGGTTTCATGCTTCTAGTTATTCAGTGATAAGACAGATGACATCAAATATGATTGAAAAATTTGACAAGTATTGGAGTGCAATCCATGGGATAATGGCTGTGGCAACTGTTTTAGATCCTTGTTTCAAAATGAAGTTGATTGAGTATTATTTTCCCAAATTATATAATCAGGATGATGTACAACGAAAAATTCAAGAAGTTCGGAACTTTGTTTTGAGTTGCTATGTGAATATATGAGTTCAAGGCCTAGGGCAAGTTCTTTAGTAGATAGTTAGTCATATGTTAGCCAACCACAAAATGCAGTTGATGATGATCTTAGTAATTTTTTTGTGATTCTATGTGAAACTCTGGGGATGGACCTAATAGTAATGTCAAGTCGGAGTTGGATTACTATTTGGCTGATGTTTTACCTCCAGAACATAATTTGATATTCTGAATTGGTGGAAGACCAATGGAAGCAAATATCCGACTTTGAATCGGGTTGCTAGGGACGTTTTTAGCGGTTCCAGTCTCTACAGTTGCTTCGGAGTTTGCATTTAGTACGGGTGGTAGGTTTGTTAGTCCACATCGCAACATGCTTCATCCAAAGTCATTAGAACTTTGATGTGTGCGCAAAACTGGTTATGAAATGATATTAGAGGTAATAAAGTCTTGCTATGAAATGTCTTATTTATTTTATGTTTGTTTTTTTTTTTGAGTAAATTTATATAACTTAACATTGTTTATCTTATGACAGATGAAACTTCTACTTCACCGTATAGGAGCTCCACCTATCAAGATGATGCAGATCCTCTTGAGGTCTATAAGTATTTAAATGAGCCTATAATGAACAATTAATGATATATTAGGCCTTGCTAAAAAATTATTTTATGTTGTAGGAACAAAGTTGCATGTTGGTTTCATGAATGAAAAGTTGTGCACATTTTTTGTATTTGAAGGACTTGATGGAGGTAATGAAAACAACGCCAATTTTCTATTTGTTCCCATATAGTTTTTTTTTCTTATAGAAACTAACTTGAAATTTTATTTATTTCAGGTTGTGAAAGTTTTTGTAAAAACAAAAAAACAAAGCGTGATGGAGGATTTTGTTGGTTGTCATCGTTTTGTTGTTGTTTTGCTTTCACAATATTTTGTTTAAATTTTATTGTCAGAATGTCAGTGGATTGCTATTGCTGTTATGCTGTAAAATTCTATTAGCAAATTTATTGTCAGAATGTCAGTGGATGATTCCAGAATGCTATTGTTGTTATGCTGTAAAATATGCTACTGTTGCTTAAAATATTGTTTGCAGTGTTGCTGTAAATAGCTTATGTTCAAATATGCTATTTTGCAGTGTTGTTGTGCTTAAAATATGTTGTTGCAGTGCAAAATATTGTTGCAGATTGCTATTGTTACAGTGTCGTAAAATATTGTTGCAGATTGCTATTGTTACAGTGTTGTTAAAATATTGTTGCAGTGTAAAATATTGTAGTATTGCAGTGTGAAAATTGTATCTGGCGGGGCAGGGATTCAAAACCAACTATGAACCTTTTTATGCGGATATCCGGGGCGGGGCGGATATCCGCAAATCCGTCTAGGGCGGGGCGTTTTGAAAACACACTAAAATAAACGGATATGCGGGGCAAAATTTTGATCCCCGCAATCCTCAGCGGGCGGGGATGGATTTGCTTAAATCCGCCCCGTTGCCATCCCTACTTGGTAGCACTTTCTTGTTGATCATATATGGATTTTTAGAAGGAAAAACAACGTTTAGTTTTTTACGGGCTCAAATCATCTTCAAACTCGAGTGTCGACATTTAGGTGGCTGACTAACCGAAATATAAAGGAATTGTCATTTGAACAAACATTGTTTGATTGGTATAATATCTTGTTCTGATCTCAATTTCTGTTATTAGTTGTATTCTCTCTGGAGACTACAATGAGATGAAGGGGCGTGGGAGGGGAATTGGCGATAACTAATAAACATAATGAAATGTGGTTAAATATGAAATCACCAATATGTTGATAAATGATAACTAGTCTAAAAGCTTTTGCAATTTTGACCTTTTGTGTCCTTGAGAAATTGGATTAAAGGATTGATAATCTTGCAAACTTGTTTCTCCTTAAAAGAAAACTAATTGGACCTTGACAGTTATTATAGTACCAATATTCCTCTTTCAAATTTTTATTCTAAATTCCCCTCAGAAAAGGATGTGCAATTAGTATAGCAAGAGGTAGAATCAGAGAGAAAATAAAATAGAAGTGAAAAACAACAGAAAGTTAGCAATGCATATTAATACCTCATGAGTAAATGTCCTGACAGGAATACCAAATGCTCTAGCTAGTCCAAAATCTGCAAGCTTTAATGCATTGGTGCGAGGGTCTATTAACAAATTCTGGGGTTTCAAATCTCGGTGCAGTACTCTGTGAGAATGGCAATAGGCGATACCCTTTAGAATCTGATACAGATACACCTGCAAAAAAAGTGGAAAAGTAACTTAACATTTATCAGTAAATGGTCCAATGAGCAACTATTCGAGTGTCTTAGATGACAGTCGACGAACTGAGGCTTATTCAAGTTCATAATTACAAGGTTTGCCTGTGAAACAAAATGCATAGAAATATAATAGGCAGAAGGATCTTACTTTTATACGCTTCGGGTCCTTGGAAAGTTCTGGGCAAGTATCCATGTGCTTCTTTAAATCAAGGTCCAGGTACTCAAATACCAGATACAAGCGCTTCTCACTGTGAACTACATCCCGCAACCTAGTATCAAACAACTTGCTCAGAGCATCGCCCACGTAAACACAAAGTCAGATCAACATTTTGGAGTGCGAACACGACATTGACAATTAAATAGAAGCATTTCATTACAGTGTCTCTTGCATTGGATAACCCACTACCCTTATCTATTACTCATGTAAACAAAAATGCAAATCGGTTCTTCAGGAAACGTCAATTACTTACGGAACTCTAGATATGATTTATCATCCAACCCCTCCATGCATTGTGAAGTAAAATCGATGAAAGTGATATTGAAGTAGTAAACTTAAGCCTATAGCATAAGGTCATCGCTTAACTCTATACCAATTTGTGGCCACTTGGGGCTCGTGCCTTCAGATCAAACCCCTGACACCATGATTATAATGGTAGGGAATCTGACCAATTGAGTTAGTATTATTTGCTAATTCGTGTTGAAACCTATCGTTAGAAGGAAATTCAAAGAATGTCAAACGTCAGACCTAAAAAGTGACAGGCTGTATCATGTAAAATAACCAATACTTTCTGGCTATAGAAAGTCAGCTACCTACAAGTCTTAACACAGATGGAATTTGAAAACTTAATGATTTGCTTTAGGGAACTTTGTACAAGTAAACCCCCCGAAACCACTTTAGTGCATCCTTCGGATGTGGTTTAGAGCTCTATAAATGTAACATTTTCTTCTTATTCTCCTAATCCGATATTCAGTATACCTGAATTGAAATAAATACCAGGCTATATTGAAACAATTTCATTCAAGGAAGCAGCTTTCAACAAATTCTAGCATGTACTCTTCCTACAACAACCATCTTGAAGTTAACTACACCAGAGGTAGTCTAAAGCACCCTTCTCAGCTCATAAATTTCGACAGTCCATAAATGAACAGTAATTGACAAAGAAGATACTGAGACTGGCAAAAAACCCTGACGATGTTGCTGTGCTGCATTTCCTTCAAGAGGGAGATTTCTCTGATACTGTGCTTGGAACTCCCTTTCATCTTCCTGTTCTAAGCGAACTCTTCTTTACAGCTATAGTCTCAATTGGTCACAGCGGTCAGAAGCTTTATATACTACACCATACGTTCCTTCTCCAATCTTTTCGCACTTTTTCAATACTGCTTATTTGACAATGTTACTTACAAATTTCAAGGAACAGGAAAAAAGTATTGTCACAGAACAAGGGCAAGATTCTTTACCTGATCCATCAGAACCAGACAAAAGCACGTTGAAGCAAAGAAAAACCTGGAGACTGGCAGAAAAAAAAAACAAAAATATCAGAAAAAACTAAAAACTTAGACATATGATCACATAAGGAGGTTTGACCCATAGGATAGGTAGAAGAATGTATGAAGTCTAGCAATAGCAAAAACATGACTCTTCAAATTGAAGTAAAATTGTGGAAAACAGTAATCATACAAAATTTGTAAGTAAGTCAGTCGAAATAATAATGCTCGTATAAATGCACCTTCTCCAACTAGTTTTAGAGGATATGATAAAATGCAAGAATCAAGTATCAAAACAAAAGAGAGAAACCTTTTTTGAAAGGGGTCAAAATGCTACCTAACAAATTGCGATTTGTAGTGACAAAATGCTACTACCGCTTAAAGGCCGTAGAGGTAGATTAGGGTATCGCGTTCAAGATCTGAGATCTTAGTCCTTGATCCGAGATCTTAATGGTTGTATTCAACTGCCAAGTATTACGCGCCCAAGACGTTTGGCATTTCCCCCAGCAGGTCTCTTTAAAACAATTGAAAAATCTCCGGACTCCCCCATTGTCCCCCTTCTATAAGAGAGGAATAGACCTGTACATTGAGCATAGTTGCCACTGATATTGGTCTTTATATCAGTAGTTTATTATTTTAAACTCCTTATGTCTTGAAATGTATTTACACTTTCTAAGTTAGGAATGAAGAAGATTAATTAGTCTTTAGCCCTTTATGCAATTATATTGGCGTTATCTGAACTTCAAAAGGAAACGTTGTGAGGTCCTCGGAGGAGGCATCCTTCCCAGCAATGTTAGTGCCCTTGTTGGCAACTATGTGGACTATAGGTTCCATTCTTGTGGTATGTTCATAAACCATACGCTGCCACCAGGAAGCAAATAACCTCGTTCCTCTCCCTTGTATGTTGATCCAACTACCAATCTCTATAGTGTGCATATCGTCCAGCTCTTTTATACACTCAATCAAACACCTCAACAGACCAAAAAGTCATAACAAAGAAGTGTAAGCCACTTAAGAAGAAAGTCAATTGGCGGCCTAAGCAGTGTGATAAATCTAAGGCAGAGGAAGCAACAAGTTTAAGTGAAAACTTTTACACTAGCAATAGCAAGGTGTGAGGACAATAGTTCATTACAAATGACGGCGGAATGAAATCAGACAAACACCTATATTGCCAAAGTATACGACCTTTGTTGACTCAAGACAAAAAAAGTAAGAGAACAAGAACAATACGTTCAGCTTCGAGCATTCAATCTCGTGTGGCCTTTTGGATAAACCATACATGAGGCGGACATAGTATCTCCTAGGTCATGGTCAACAACAATGACACATCGCCAATAACACACCCCAAATTCGACTCTCCTCCATGGGCTCCAAATACTAGTTTCTGAGCACATAGCTTTTTGAAGTTGCATTTAACCCTCTTTTATCCATTAGCCAACGTTAAATGAGAAAGATAGAAACTTAATCTATAAGCCAAATGGGGACTAGCAATGTGATAGAAGTCACCAATGCAAGATATGTGTTACCAATATGCATTGTTAACAAAAATAGTACATACAGTTTTACACATTATTGCAAACACAATTTAACAACGAATAGGTTGACTCAAGTCAAAGAGGACAACATGTTCAAGCTTGAATCCAATTCCACAACCATTATGTCAAATACCCGTTCAACAATCTCACTTCAGTTGATTGCAATATTATCACAGGCTAAACTAAACATTTCTAACCAAAAAACTTAGCCAACTAAGTAGACCAACCATTTCAAGTCTCAACAATCAAAATTGATGAATAAGACTGACTACAAATGCTTCAACTAGAAACTTAAACAATCAAACACCCAATCAGATTGATCAAACAACTACAGCATATTTCTGGGTAAACAAAGAAATGCATAAGAATTAAAGCAAGAATAGATTGAAAATGATACCTATTAGAAAGAAGCCTCCACTTCAGAGAAAACCCAGAATCTGTATTTGGGTCGTGAGTCAACCGAGAAAGTATAAAGAGAGAGAGAGAGAGAGGAGAGGGGGTTTGGTTTGGTCTTTAATCTTCTTGGGGGAGAAGAAGAGAGAACCAAAGTTAAAGTATAGCAACTGAGCACCCCCACCCTCCAGTATACTTTAATTCACCTCTTTTTATGAGTGTGACTGTGAGGTGAGATGAGAGACTTTTTTGGTCTTTAGGGAGGAGGCAATCCCATTCTCACTGACCCTAACAATGAGTGAGTAGGTGTTTTTGGCACACCATAGGCGAGTTGATTAGCTTGGGTGACATATAAACATGTTTCAACACGATTGTTTATCTTAATTTATTTTGGATGTGTAAACCGGGTTGAGAATTAATTGAAGAGAGATTCTAAATGTCGAGGAAACGGGCGAGAAAAGCGCGACGTGGTGGGGTGGGACCGGTCCGCCAACCCCCCTCCGAGATGCCATGCCGTCATTTTTGGTGTGCGCATCTCGAGCGGGTGGACAGTCCTCATCCCGCCACATCGCTTTCCTTGCCCGTTCTTCGACATTTAGAATCCCTCTTAATTGAAGTACAATTATATGCCATCTGATTAGAGGAAACATGAACAGACGACATCATCCCTATCATTATAAAGATATTTTTCTACTATATACGAAAAATATAAATATAAATATCATACGTTTTTCTATAGTTAAGTGGTGTTTGTTCAAAAGCTAACTTCTAACTTGAGTTGGAAATTATGAATGATTGTTTTTTTTTTTTTCACTTCTAAATGGGATGTTGAAGTTGTAAAGTTAAAGATGTTTTGTTTTTGTAGGTGATTGATTTGAAGTTTTTTTGATATTTTTGTTCATATCACAAACCACTAAAATCAACTCTGCATTTCTCCCCCTATTTCTCTTCTCCAAACACCATGGGAGATTTCTCCTGGCCACTACCATGAAAAACCCTTATATCATTTTTCTGTTCCTTATACAATCTCGAGAGATAGAGAAGAAAATGAAGGAGAGAGGGGAGGGTGGCGCGTGGTGACAACGGCTCATGTAATACAAATGAGGCATTATAGAAAAGGGGGATGGTATGATGGAGAAGAGGATAGCACAGTGGTCATTACAAATTTATGTGAAATTATTATTGGAATGAATTTTTATTAAACACTCAGTGCTAATTGATCAGCAATCATTTTGTTGTTTACTCCAAACACCAAGTTAAACTTTCTGATTCTTTACTAAAAACAAATACCCCTAAACAGGGATGTCTCACCTCTTATTAAGACTTTTGATTCTATTCAAAACAAAAACAATGCACTCCAAGTGTTCTCAGGGTTTATAAAAATACACGGTTAGTTCAACTTGAGGTGACTTTTGTGTAGATTAGGGAGTTTGTGCTCTACATCCTTGCGAGATTATCTGAATTCTTTTATAGGCGATGTGATTTCATTGTCATTGTATAGATTATCTAAATTCTTTTCTAGGCGATGTTGATTTCATTGTCGATGTTGGTAAATTACTAACCACGTGAATCCCTTCTACTCTTATTTATGGAGCCAGACTTTGCCGCACCATCTCAAATAGTGCCTAGAGCCATTTTATGTTGTAAACAACAATAAATACAATTGCACTTATTTTGGGCAAAATTTACAAATTTTCACACATTGGAGAGCTTACTTTACTATGGATGCTTTTAGGATTTTTTTTTCCAGATAACTTCCATAATTATTTCCTCATTTTCTTTCGAAGTTTCTTATTTTCATTCCACGTGAGTCACACGTGCCCCGCCCCCATTCTGGTTTAAAAAAAAAAAAAAAAACCTTCTTGATCTCTCTCAACGGCTAAATGAGCAAGCCCAGTCTTAACTGGGACATGAATCAGCTGGGAGTTATTGTGGAGTTAATGGGTTATTTTGTTAATACCAAGTTTTCGTTCCGGGTTATCCCGAATCCAATTTTGAGTTAGGAAATTTTTGTGATTTCTTGTACATTGATATAGAATTCCTGAATCAAATGTGCTCTTCGTAAAGTCATTATTTACTTGTAACATTTCTTTTATATATGATATAGGATTACGAATCAAATGTCCCTGTTTTGAATCAAATTTCTTTTATATATATTATTTACTTGTAACATTTCTTTATATATGATATAGGATTTACTTGTAACATTGTCGTTTGATCTAAAATGGTCTCAGTGTTAGTCCACATTAAGAATGTTTCTTGGACAACTTCCTAACTAAGCACAAACATTAAAGAATGTTCCTGGACAACTTCCTAACTAAGCACAACCATTAGACTACACCTTTCTAACTACAAGCCTATCCTCCTTATGAATTAAACATAACTGTTTTTCTCTTGAAGTGAAAGACAATACCTATTTTTTCTAACACCACTCTAGATGTGGAAATGTGTAGAAATGTTTTGGTTATCAGACACAATTACCATGATATCATTGTCTAGCAACTAGCGTAGTGTAGTCTTGATATATATGGCATTATTTGTTGAGTGTCTTAGGGAGCTTCTGGAATCTGGATGATGACTATAACTAGTTTGAAAATGCTAGAAAATCATGTTTTTGCAACCAAGGTGACGTGGCGTGATTTTAAAAGAATGATGAAATTCTCAAAGTGTTTATGTATGTCTCGAGGTTGTAAAAAACTCCTCTAATGACGCCCACATCATCCTGGTTGCAGGAACCTGGTTCCCTAGCCTTACTCAACTAAGTTTTATGAATTAATTCCCATATGCTCTTTTTCTCTTACATAGTAAAATGGTTCTGCAATATGTCTATTGTCCCAAGAAAAATACATAATTTTCGTGTGGATACGTTTACTCATTTCCATAGTCAAGTTGTGGTTTAGAAGATATTGATTTCATACTCAATCTCACATTGTGATGGGTTGGTTGAGATCGAGTAATTGGGATTAGGAAACTAGGTCCTCTCTCTCTACCTATAAATAATGATGTTTGCTCCATCAAATGATCATAACAATAAACACATAATTAAATTTATAGGCTAAGAGAGAAACCCTATTTTCTCTTTGACGGCGTTCCAGAAAGTCTTGTTGAAGATTAATTTCTAGAAGATCGTTGAAGACTAAGCGATGGACTCAAGTAAGTTCTTTAACATTGTTTAAATATTACGTAATAATTCATGAAGATAAGATCTAGGGTTTTTGTCATATTAAATAAAGATTTAATAAAACCCCAATGCCACCCACAAGTATATAAGGCTCAAACATATGAAATGTAAGAAGTCATTATTGTTCTTTTGACATGATATGTCCATGCACCTTGTTCAGAGAACTCAAATTAAGAAAATGAGCATGGGCGATTCTCCACCTGTTCAATAGATCTGTCTGCGGGTTTGGATTTAATTTTTACATCCAAAGCACAGTTAGAGTTCAAGAGGCAAACCGAATTGTATCACAGGGTGCTAAAAATTAAATGCAAGTTATGGTAGAGATTGGATTTATTGTGGTTAAGTTGTCACTCCAGCTCTTCACGAATTATTAGAAAGCAACATCATTATCAATCCAATTGAAGTTTTAGCAATGTAAGAAATGACGAATTGTAGTTCTAAACAGAAACCCTTATAAAACAAGTCTTTCAATTGTGAACTTGTTTTTCCTCGCATTCTGTTGCGGACTCTGATATACAATCTGAGAATTGAGCTTTGGTAGACTTACCATTTTCGTTGTTTTAGCTCCACATCATTATCTAAACAGCATTTTATAAGGGGAAAAGTAAATTTGTAAATGACTAATCATCTAACAGTGAAACCATTGCCTGATTGTTCCTTAATAAGTGTGAGCTTCCTCTTCGTTAATTGATAGACTTGGACGTAAGTTTTTTCTGAATAACTCCTGGCGAGCCCTTAGTTGTTTAGCGTGGAATATCTAAGAGACTAAGACTACTCTTCTATATCACATAAATCCATCTTTTATACCATTCAAATTCATTGCCAATAAACATAACAGGTTACATGGAGATATGGTTAAGTCAGTAAAGGCCCCTCACTTTTCATGATACATATCTATGATACAAGCTTACAGAATATATGCTCACTGGTAGCTTTCTTAACAAGCAGAATCTTTCTTACTTGTAACGAAAAAGTAATTGCTGTGTGTTAATTCATTTTTTGGTAGCAAGAAAAATTGCACAGTATGCATATACCGGGGAAACCAACATCAGCTCCTCGTCTTGTATCTACATTTTAGTGTGGACTGGAAAAAGACTGCACAAACTTCCATTGAGTTTACTTTCCTTTCCTATGTGAACTAGAATAAGTAAAATGAGCCTCCATGAATCTTTATTCCTTTCTCAGGTCATACTTGTATGTCTTTCTTGCAGATCCGCTGCACTTGTGCGATATACAGATTGCCGAAGCAAAGGATCACTCATCACCTCCTGCTGTAGAGTGTAAGGCATTAATTAGCTTTTCAACATTGCTAGCCTGTCTTATTGTTTTCAGTGCAATCTGTTGGTTTTTAGGTAAACTGCAATACTATTTAACGTTTAGGAAGCCATAATTTGATATATTTGAGGTCGATTATGGATGCTCTCAAATACCGCATGCAAGTATAGGTGGCAGAAACCACAACAGTTAGAACCATCTTAGTTGATTTTAACATCATCTAGTAAAGTACGTCAACTCCCAACTCCCATGGCTAAATTGCTGGTTGCAACATTTCTGCCATCTATACTTTTGGCTGTTTATTACTTGAAGGACTTAACATGTTATTTTGTTTGTTTATTTCCGCGATGTTTTTCATTATTTATTCTATGATATGCTCAATAAATTTAGTATTACTGTCGTTGCTGTCTTATTTTTCCATACCTGCGTGGACACCTGGCTGACATTTGGTGAGGAATACTCTGCAGGAGGTATGTATGGCATACTTTCTTCTGCAAGTCCTCTCAACCTGTGAGCTCCGGCAAGACTTCCTTGCCAAGATCTGGCGATCTTTCCTCCTTAACTCTGCACATCTGAGTGCTAGCTTGGCGAAGACCAAAGCCTCTTCTTGTGGCCAGTCAGGCACTGCAGGATCCAGCATCTCAGAAAATGTACCCTTCTCTAACTGCCCGGTCGACATGATGTGCCAGGCCCATTGGGTTCTTGGCTGTGATTAATTGTAGAAGCATAATGCCAAGGGAATAGACATCTGATTTTATACCAAGCATGCCTGTCTGTTGATACTCTGGGTCAATGTAGCAGAAAGTTCCAGCAGTCGATGTCATGCGATACTGTGTGACGTTGTTAGCGACTGACGGAGGGACAAGTCTGGCAAGTCCTACATCACTTATCTTACTAACATAGTTGCGATCAAGCAATATGTTTCCAGGTTTGAGGTCACGGTGTACCAAAGGCTCCGGCTTGGTCTGGTGTAGGAAAAGCAAACCAGTGCCAATCTCTGCTGCAATTCGAAACCTCAACTGCCATGAAAGAATTGGAGTACCTCCTTGTCGGAAGAGGCGATCTTCTAGACTGCCGTTTGCCATGTATTCATAGACTAGACAACCATACTCTGGACAGGCTCCCAGGAGGAGAACCATGTTAGGATGCCGTATGCAGCTTAAAACTTCGATCTGAATTTCCAATTACAGAAGAAATGAAGTTATAGTTGATCTTCAATATTACTCAGATTCAAAACTAACTTAGTTTATGCACGCAAGAAAATAAGGTTGTATCTGTTGAAACTGAATTTGCAACAATATCTCACCTCCTGCTGAAACTGTGACCTTCCTTGAGCTGCATCTGGACGAAGAACCTTAATGGCAACAGCTGTATGATCCAGGAACCCTTTATATACAGGCCCGTAGCCGCCTTCTCCGATCTTACGAGTTTCAGAAAAGAATTCTGTTGCTGTTTCAATCTCGTCGATTGAGTACTTCTATACCTGACATCATTCTTTTCTAGAGCATCTAGCATTTTCATCCTCTCTTCTGATTCCTTGAGGGCTTTCATCTCTGCGTTTATTCTCTTTTGTGCTTCAAACTCTGCAATCCTTTGTGAGGCTTCAACTGCTTCAAGGGCTGCCCTGCATTTTGCCTTCTCCTTCTCTGCAAGTGATACAGCAGCTTCCTCAGCCATTTTTGCCTCCTCTAATCTCTGTTCCTCTTCCATTTTCCACCGCTGGAGCTCCATGGCCTATGTACAAAGCATCCCGTTAAAAGTAAACCATGATGTCATGAACATATATAGCAGATTAGAGTGTTCTTTACCTTTTGTTTTGCTGTGAGTGCTTCTTTACAAGCATCACATTAAAAGTAAACCATGATATCATGAACATATATAGCAGATTAGAGTGCTCTTTACCTTTTGTTTAGCTGTGAGTGCTTCTTTACAAGCATTGCTGTACATATCCATTGTTTGCTTGAGCTCTAGCTTTAGCCTCCTCATCTCTGCTTCCACATCTTCCTGCAAATTCCAAAGGGAAAAAACTGTTTGAGATCACCCATCACGACTTCCTATATTTTGAATCTCTATGTAGCTTTCTATACAAGCATAGCAAGTAAATAGTTTGAATCTTTATGGAGCTTTATGTATATCCATGCTTTGCAATAGACAGTATGCTCTTACAGCAGCCTGTGATGATGACCAGGATCCTCCACTCTCCTGTGATAAGTATGAAAACTCAGTTGTGCTGAAATCAGGAGACTTGGATGCTGACAGCCGTGATGATTCAAAGCTCCTGTTATCTGCATCTGAGCCGGTTGACAGTCGAGGGGTTCGTCCTTCAAAATGGTCGTAAAGTGAAGGGAACATACGGTCCGTGCTTGGCCTGCCAGAACTCACGAATGATATGTCCGTATCTGGCATTGTAAGTTCGCCGTATGATTTTACACTGATTCCTGGTCTTGTAAACGGTGACCTATTTTCATCATAACATTACAGTCATCTGTATCAAGATGTGAATTCCGCAATAACATACAAGGTTGAATTTGCATATCAATGGGGATTGCCATAGGTGCTTATGTAGAATGTTTAATATGTTAGAACTTACTTGATGGAATCCAGGTCTTCCCAATCGAGGTGTCATGTCAGGTGCTGATAGAAAGGTATAGAAACTTCTTTAGAATGATTGTTGTAAACAATATCAAACAAGAAATATATGGCCACCAAGTAAAAAAACCTTACCTCTGGAACTATTATTATGCATGTATTGTGGTTCTGGCTCGCGTGTCACAGCTTGGTTCTGCATTTCGGTCCGAAGGGGGGAGATGTCAGGAGGTGGACGAGAGGCAGATCGCACAGATGTGATCTTTCCCTTGGATATGACATACACGGTGCAGAAATCTGGCGCTCCTTTAGAAACGGAAGCCGGAACATCTTGAGTCTTGAATCTTCTGTGAACAAAGATTGGTGAAGTTAAGGCAACAGACATCTGCAATATTTATATTCATTGTGGTCTTCTGTTGCATCTAAACATTGACATAGACACTAGGGTGCCTATTGTTGGGGATGTATATTTTCATACATATATACATTTTTTTTGTTTAATTTCTTCTTAATTATTTTTTTTTCTTTCTTGCAGAGAGTCTGAGTGTGCTTCACCACCAGTGCATTTAGAATTTTCCCATCATAGAAATACCTGAGAAATCCATTTCTGGAACAGGCACCAACAACCAAGTACTCAATCGCAAAGTGAGAAACATATTCAGTCAGTGCTTTTGCTACATCAGTATCTTCCAGCACCACATCTTTGCATTGTATCTGAGAACACGTTGTTGAACAAAAACATGTTAGTATTTCTATCCGCATTTTAAAATAATTATGCAATGTAGTCCTTATCAATGCTCCGAAGATGATGCATGTTTGCTTGCTTAAATACCCACATCTTTTCTTGTGCAGAAACAACGGAACGGAAGGAACAACTCCTTCATTTGATGGTCAAGCTGTTGTCTGTAAGAGGCAGCAACACTTTCGTTGACATTGTTAATGGAAACACGGGTTCCATCTGCACACACAGGGAAAAAGGTAAGACAAAAAATCATTTAAAGACAATGTGCATTGTATATATGCATGAATGACAAACATGTCTAGGGTGAAATACATATTGAATAAACAATGTCAGACATTAGTTGAATGTAAATGGCCTATTCTACGTGATAATGTTCAACTTTCATATTGAATAGAAATTTTATGACACCCTGATGAGAATGATTAGAGGCTTACTTGGAGCAGGAACAGAAGATGATTTGGGTTGACATGAACTAGGATGACAGTTTGGCCTCTATGAGAAGATGATCAACTGCCCATTTCAAAGCATATTGGCTTCCTTTATCCTTGTCAATTCCAACAGCTACCAATCCTTGCCCTTCTTCCTTCTTATCTCCGCGAGCTTTCTGCAACCACATCTCTATCTATTTTTCTCTTTTCTTTTTGTTTTAATTAATTTTTTTTCTCAAACAAAACCAAATCTTTACTACCAAATTGTTTATACAGCTTTAAAGTGAGGGACTTAATAACAACTCAAACACAAGAAGATTTGTTATTTATCTCTCTATTAAAAGGGCTCCAATAAATAAAAAAAGTCTCCCTTCCAGGAGTGATAACTTATTAACTACAAAAAAAATTGATTAAGGGAGCCCCAAAATACCCTTCCCAACTAATTCTATTTCTTTCTCTAAAATAAATCTTTATTGTTTTCTTATTTTTGTAATTTTTTTTTTTTTGAAAAAATAGGAATTTACTTCACCACCTTTCACTTCTCCCTCCCCTAATTTCAATGCCACCACAATAGGTGGGCAGTTAGTTGACCCTTGACTCTGTAATGGTTTTTTTTTTTTTTTAATAATGGTTTAAATTTTAGTTAATTTGGTCAGCTAATATTTTCTATTATAAAGCCCTTTTCACCACAAATTTTTGATAAATACTGACTTATTTATTCCTAACTTTGACCAAAATTTCTATCCTCGTTCACGCCACGAGCTCTTGGAATTTGTTTGTTTACCTTCTTTTTATGTAGAGTCGTCAGATCTTGAGTTATATCCGTAGTTACATGAGCAGCATGGCACCGTCGCTGGTGGTGCCCAATGAAGTTCTTGTCGCGCTCAAAATGTATTTACTGTCGACTTTTTTCTGTTTTGCTTTATTTTTTTTTACTAATTAAGGTCAACTATGAGTTCCTATTTTGATTTTTGAAGGTAGAGATGGTCTGCATTATCTAAGTATGGATTGCCAATCTAAAGCAATGTAGCTAATGGAAGAAAAATAATGGGTATTGATTGTACCACTTAAATACTTCACAACTGCCTCATCAGCTCATCTTCACTTTCTTATTGTAACAAACATAAAAAATATGTACAACAACACTACTAGGGTTGGTTTTCTTCTGGCTTTTTGGACAGATTTCATGAACTCATAATAGAGGTTTTTGTTTGACTGCTATTAAAATGGATTGCCATATTGATCTCTTGTGACTCTTTATTTTTGTCTGAAGTACAGGGATCAGGAGGGAGGTCTCCTCTGATGCTGGGTTTCTTCTACCAAAAGAAGAGAAACCCAGAGAAACATTACTATCCAATGCAACACTTAGCCACTTCCTCTGATCTATCAATGATGCCTAACATGACGTTCGAGTTCAGTAGTGAAGACCTCTACATTGTAGATTCTTCTAATGGTTTATTTCTTTGTGCTAGAACATCAGACTGTGATGATGTTAATGATGATGGAGGCTCACCAATACATTTGCAATCCCATTGCTAATGAATGGATATCTCTCCCACCAGGGAAGGCACCTAGTTGGTATCATAAGGTACGTTTCATGTGTAGTCCTCTCAAGTACAAAGTGGCGTGAGATGCATGTCCTTCCGGTTTTCCAACACTCTGAAGTTCAAAATATTCTCTTTGGATGATCCAATGCATGAGTGGAAGAAAGTGTATGTCACTTCTTATTCTGTTCTCTTGAATACCTATGTTGTTCCTGTAATCGTTATTGAAGCAGGATTGTTTTACTGGCAAGCTATGGTGACCAAAACAATAGTGTCGTCTTTCTGGAACCATATCATAAGGGGTTAGAGTTTTGGCACAGTGTCGTTTTTTTTTATCTTAGAAAAGGGGATTGTTTGGAGTTGAGAGATTTTTTATCTTGTAACATTACAAGTTTACAGTTTAGCTCATGACTATGAGCTAATGTTTTGTTGGATCGATTTATGAACTACAAGTTAATCTCATGAACATGTACACATCATGATGAACAAACTAATTAGCCTAAACAGACCGAGTAACAGGTGCTCAGATCTATAGTTTTAATGGAAGAATAAAATTGATCTAGACTACAAAATAAACTGATCTATAGTTTTAACAGGTGCTCAGATCTATGTAGTCTTATTCAATGGTTAGGCCCGTCGAAAGAGGTCTTAACTATGTTTCTTCAATACATGCTGGATGCAAGTCGAAGTCACACTTGTCACAGGTAAAGACCCAAAATCTCCCTTGCCTTTTGCAAGAGTCACATACATAGGCTTTAGCCGTATCCAACTTCAGTACGTGTTCGTGTTTCGAGTCCTTCACTTGCTGAGGCAGAGCAGCTCCTTCCATTCTTATGAATGCCTCCACTTCCATGGCCCTTGTTGTGGTGAAGGGGAAAGCCTTAGCACCATAAGAGGATATCATGGCCCTGCCATTTGTGCTAATGGTTTTCCCATCTGGTCCCAGAAAGATCAGGGCTGGAATTCCCTTGATATCAAAATTCTAGCTAAATCTTGTCTGGCTTTGTCATCATAAGGAAGTGCTAGCCATGGCATGGTACTAATGTTGAGATCAAATTCTTCTTGGTCTCTATCTGTTGAGACAAAAATGATTTCAAAGTGTCTGCTTTCAGTGATCTTTATTTCATTGTAAGCATCTATGAGTTGAGTAGAAAAGTCTCGGCATGGAGGACACCACAGTGCTCCAAAGTATAGGCCTATTGTCTTACCAATGAGTTCCGAAACTAGTACCTGCACAAGAACAAATCTAGAGTTGCTTTACCCAAAATTATCAATCAATAAACACAAAAATGATAAAACCCACCTTGTTTCCATCTCTGTCGACAACATAATCTCGTCTGCCATAAACCAAAAGGTCCTCTAACTTCCCCCCAAGACGCTTCATACTGTCCATGAGCTTTAACTCTTCCCTTCTCTCCTTAGTGAATGGAAATGCGTCGATACCATAATCTTCAATCAATCCCACTGCATCTTCTTCAAAGAGTTCTCCATCCAAACCCAATGGAATAAGGGAAGGAATGTAGTTCACGTGAAAGATATCACATAATCGTCTTTGCACTCTTGCATCAAATGGAAGCGCCAACCATGGCATGGAGTTGAAATGTTCTTGGAAACCATTTTCATCTCGGTCAAAGGAACAAAATGATTTCAAATTTTTCCCAGTGCTTCTAAGGCTGTTGTAGAACTGCACAAGCTGAGGAGTGAATGTCTTACAAGGCCTGCACCAATTAGCTGAGAAGAATAGGCAGACTGTCTTCTGGTCAATCGATGATAAGGGTACCTGATATTTTTGACAAATGTTCTAAAGCTTCAAGATTTTGTTTCCATAATCAAATATAAGAAACGCATCCATAACAAACGATTTATCTGAAGATGAAGATGATGTGCAATTTTTTCTGGATCACCCAGCCCCTCCAATGGATGTTTCAATGAAAGGAACCCCAAAATCCCTCACACAACATATTTTAGAGGGTAATTTTGCTAGTTTGTAAGAGATCTCTAAACTCATTATAGAAGCAAAACCATCAACAAAATAGACAGCTTTGTTGCAAGTGTAACATAAGAAAACTAATTTAGGCTTACCTTTCCTTTGCTAGATATGAGGAACTCAGTCCCTACCGATGCCAATACTGATAAGTTAACGGTATCACCATCTTGACTAGCCATCCCATATCCAGGTCCAGCCATGGCAAGAAACTATCAAGAGCTGATTTTTCACTGTTCTCTTGGTTTTTTTGATATAAATATAAAAGGAACAAGAAATCTATAAATAATGGATGGAGGGTAAAGGACTAAAATTTGGATTCCTTACAAAGGAGGACTTGAATTCCTTACAAGGGAATATGAAACTTGAAGGATATTGAGAGAATATTACCCTACAAGTTGGTATAATATTCTTCTTTGCTATCCCAGAATTGACTTTCCTTTGAGTGACACAATTCCTTCAAGTTAACAAATCCCCATACTTGGGAAAATGCATCAATTTGAGGAATCTAAGTACATGGGTTGGTTGGTTGCATAGTTAGATCTCCGTTCATTTGATGGTGTGGCCATTTGATGTACCCCCACCATGCGTAAAGTTGATTCGATCACATTATTGCAACCATTTGATCGATGGATGTACTTGCTGATTTTGACACTGTTTCTTCCTATTGCTTGTGTTCCATATGATCCCTCAAGCATTTGGATGCAGAGCAGGGCATGTTCATGATCTACTTAATCGGTCATAGGACAATATGCCATCAGTAGAGGCAGGACTGCATGGGTTAGTCCTCATCGGGATAATGGAATCGTTGCTTGTGTAATTAGCATTCCTTCTCCCAATATCAGGTTTGATGCTAGCCTCAGGTGGATATACCTTATCCTCAGTATCACTATGAACACGACACACAACTACCTTATCACTATGAACACGACACACATTAATCACAAAACAACAAAAACAAACTTATATAGTGTCGCTAATTAGTCATCCTAACCACGTTAACTATTAACTAATTGAAGGGTGTCTTCAGTATCAAGCTCATGAGGTAAAGCATGACTTCAAACTGGAACTAGTTTAATTGTTAATTATCAAATAATATTAGCATCATTGACCCCTTTGTGGGAAGATCGAATAACTAATTGTACCTTGAGATTCATTTGCACAACGTAAACTCTATGAGCAAAAGTTATTCGAGGGGATATGTACTTTAAGTAGATAGTATAGAATTCGTGCTTAGAAACCATATGTAGACATATCAATGGGAACATCACAAACCATCATTCCAATAAATCTCATTCACTAGCAATCCAAGAACAAAAGATGATTGATATATCTAACTAGCGTTTTATGTTCTCAAGTATCCCTACAAATTGCGAAGAAAAGAACAAATAAAAGTGAAAGAGTAACTTTTCTTTCCTACATAAAATCACATGGAAATTGAACTGAACCACCTCCTCCCCAACCCCCTCCCACCCCACACCCACCCATTTATGTTCCTGATAAGGATCGTCGGGGTCCAATCCTTACTTTTGTATAATGATCCTCTCCCCTGCATTTTTCCGAAGCCAATCAAATATGCATAGTGAAGGAGATATCATCTTCAGTTGTCTCTCTAGAATGCAGGTCTCCTTCACTAGCAAATGAAGAGTAGAAGTCATCATCATGGTCCCTTTCTTTCAACTCTTCGATCTTGTCTGCGGCTTCCTTCAATTCCCACCTCCTCTCCACGTCCCCCTCGCAACAGTCCAATCCAATCTTCAACAGTTTTAGCAGCTCCCCTTCACCGTTCTTTGTTCCTTTCATATCATTATCAAACACCTCACCCGTCCACTCTTCCCTAACGACCGAGTTCACCCACTTTGCCAAATCCATATTACTATTTCCCTTACCTAGTGTAAGGTAATTTTCAGGGAATTTACCAGTTAATATCTCTAGTATAAGTATTCCTAGACTCCAGACATCAGTCTTCCTTGTTGTACGGCTGAGTTGTGTGTACTCCGGTGACTTGTATGCTATCATAAGTTGCTGAGCATGATCCTTGTTGATGACTGGAACTAGACCGTAATCTGTCAAGAGAGACTGGAAAGACTCATTGAGAAGCACATTCGAGGACTTGAGATGTCCATGCGGTAGAGTCATGCTTGGTAGCTCATTGTGGAGGTAAACTAAACCCTTGGCTACTCCTTTAATGATTTTCAAGCGCATTGGCCAGTCAAGCCCTGGCCTGTCTGGACTCCGGTTACCTGATTATATGTCAAAAACAATGCTAAGTTAGTCCACTAAACATGCATATAAAAGATAAAACTTACCATAAATATTGAATAGAAGAAAAACTTACCATGGAGATGGTAAGCTAAGCTACCATTCTCAACAAAATTAGACACCAAAAGCTTCTCTTCCTTTCGATAATAGTAGGCGACAAGGGATAGTAAATTAGGGTGTTGTAACCTCCCAAGCCTTCTCATGTGTTCTTGAAAATCTTCTCTACCTACATTGTTCATTTGCCGATATCTTTTTACCACCACAACAGGACCAGTCAAGAGAGCAGCCTTGTAAGAAGAACCAAAAGTACCACTGCCCAACACCTCTGCTGAAGCTCTTAACAAGTCTTGCAAATCAAACCTCTCCGAATCATCCTTGAGAAACACCAATTTCCCATGGTCAGCCTTCCTCCCTGGAGCACGTGGCTCTGGCGATGCATGTTCCAATTTGCTTACTTCCCCTGCTCCCATCTTCTTCGATTTGCTGAGGGTGGCAGACCGATCCAATTGGGATGCATCACGCCTTCGGTAAAATACGAAGAAGAGACACCCAAGTATTACCGCAACCACCACAACTACAACGATAATAATTATAATTATATAATTACTACGAGGACGCCTCTTCTCATTCAAAGGAGCAGGAGGGGTCCCTGGAGGAGGGCACTCCACGTCTAGAGGCGGCCCGCAGAGGTTACCATTGCCTACATGGTCAGAAATGTGCAAGCCAACATTATATGAATGTTCATTGTATTGCTTGAAATGAAAATCAATAACAACAATATCTACAAAGAGTTTAACTTGTTTCTCCTTCTGGATACTATGGAGATAAATCGATGCATATAAACATATATATAATAAATGTTTGTTCATCCTATGATTTTCATATATGAATGTAGTTGTTCTATGCAACATGTTCATGACGGTGGCGGAGATGGTTAAGTTGATTGGTGGGTTTTTCATTCTGCATAATAGCGAGTAATAACACTTTAATGGAGAAACACAAGGACGCGTACCTGAAAACATGTCCGGCTTCTGGTCTTTTAAGCCTGCAGGAATAGGACCCTCCAATTTATTGTTTGAAAAGTTAACAGTTTTCAATTCCTTCTGTTCAAAATCTGGTATTTGGCCTTCAAACTGGTTACCATCAAGCCTCAAATCCAAAAGCTTAGGCAGCCGAACAAGCGAAGAAGGAATCTTCCCCGTGAATTCATTTTGCGCCAAGTATACTTTCTTCAACCAAAACATACCAGAGAAGGCATCATCAGGAATCTCCCCTGAGAACCTGTTATTCGATAGATACAAACTTTTCAACCCATGAAGCCTCCTTATAATAGGCAATGGACCATCAAATTCATTATTCATGAAGCTCAACGTACGTAAAAGTGGCAACCCAGCAAGTGTATCAACATCAATCAGGCCTCTGAGATGCATGTTCTCAAGTTGCAACCCCCATATCTTGCCTTGAAAACAAATAACACCCACCCAATTTGACGCATTACCATTACACGGGTTAATCAATTCATTCCAAGTACCTATAGCCTCAGCATTGGCCAAGGACTCCTTAAACTTAAACAGAACATCAGCATCAGTTATCCCAAAGGACCTTAGCACCATGCATGAGAACATGCAAAGAAACATGCAACTTATAAAGAACCATGGTGGAGCATTAAGCGCCATATTCATATGGTGCTGTGCACGTATAAGCAAACGTGCACGCACCTTCACCTCTACACAAGCAATGTGTGATGATGAAGGGATAGAAGAAGAAGATGAAGTAAAGGAGGTGGTGGTGGTGGTAAGGGAGGAGTCTAGCTTATTGAGTTTGAGGTGATAAGAAATGGGTTTTGATGGCATGGAGGTTCTTCTTCTAGCTGTTGAAGGCGTTCATTGCTAAGAATAGACTTGAAAATGGAAGGAGAGACAAAGAAAATGAGAATGTAGGTGGGATTGACAATGTCTCTCCTAATATTGCTAGTCTGGCTCTTGTGTATTATTGAAGGGACAAGCAAATGCATGGTTTGTTATTAGCTGTATGTAGAGGAGAGATGTAAGGCCGGCCTTTGAAATTTGTTTGTTTTCATTTTATCTATTTATTTCTTGTTTCTTGTTAATTTTCTTGTTTTGTTTGTTTTTCTTCTTATTGTTAATTCTTGTTATCGTAGCCGTCTCTCAAAACATTTAGGATATGGCCGCCATTTTCTAATTTCAGTAATAAAATATCTTACGGGGATGTAATATGACTAAAATTAGCGTCACCACTTTCTTTCTTTTTTTCGTTTTTAAAACTAATTTGTTCATTCACATTTCTAGTGATTCGACCATTAAATTTACTCTCTAGATTGTTTTGATATATTGTTTGTATGAGGAATGTGCATTACATGTGAGGTTATTTTTGCTATTTCAAAAATAATCATTTTGTTAGACCTTCTTTCTAATCAGGGTTAAATTTAATCTAAATATAAATGGGAGGTTTAACACAACTATGGTCATTAATCTCAAGTGAACAATGTCAACAAATGTCAATGTTTTATTTTTTCACAGATAAAAGCCAACTAAATTTATGGCATTAACAGATACATTAGGGTTGAGTCAGGTTGTTGTAACTTGTAGACTGAAGATGCCAACTCAAATAGTTTTTTTTTTTTTTTTTGGTTATACAAAGAATGACAGTTTTAATGGTAGGTATCTAAAAAGTGAAAATATGTCAATTTAGGTGACATAATTTATGGTTTCATATTTGACATTATGTGTTAGGTCTTTGTAGACATGTAAGCATCTCTAGTTATATATTTAATAAGAAATCAAATTAATTTAATGGGAGGAAATGGAATAAACCCATTGATTCCATCGTGCTCACCTCGCCATGGGGTCAAGAAATATACATATCTTTTGAATTATTTTAAAATGGGTAAGTCATGTCTAAGGTTGCCGTGTAGGTTATCGAATGAGATGAATATTTTATAAGGTTATCGAACGAGAAAAGGTTAAGTGACCTAGAATCAAAGATTATTCTCATAGCAACAGTAATTCGGCAAAAAAATAATAATTAAAAAGTAATAAAATATGTCGAATGGAGATCTACAGTACAAATAATTTTGCATTATTGATAGGTGAAAACAAGGATTTATCCTTGTTGTAGTTATCGGACCATGTACAGCTCTTGAAAGAGTTACATAGTGCCCCCCATGATCGCAAACATCACAATCCAAGATTCCTAAAGAATCTCCTTGCAATATTTATTTTTTTGGCTATTGCTTCTTGTTCTAAGAAGCAAACCAAGATTTATGGAAGATGTTGGATTGATCTTAGCTATTGTACTCTTAAGCATCTGATGTTCAAGAATCATACCAAAGCAACTACCATCATCTTGGCTTTTCGATTATCAAATTGCATCAATAGTATTGAAGAAAAGTGCATTGTTGTCCTTTAAATCAACAAATTTACTCTGACAAGCATGGTTATGAATTTGGAATCATCTTCATTAGATGCTTGATGATTCAACACGGTTTATAGATGAAGATACAATCAATGACTGTCAATCAAAGGGTTTTCGATAAATAGTTAAGTTATTGGTTTTACTTTTACCTAACGGTTGGCTGTAGCTTAACTTTGCAGGGCAACAAAACAAACCTGCTTGCTAGTTCCTCCTATGTGATTCTGGACTTCTACGATGACCTGTTTTCAGGTGATCATTGATGTGTCAGATTCTATGAAGTAGGATTAATCCAATGTTGGTTCTTACTGATGTTGTAAGTTACCCTATGGGATGAGGCAGTTTTTGTGATTGAACTCTTCGTAGCCAACATCCACAAGGCAAAGGCCATCAGGGGGTGCCGGTGGAGCTGTGGCACGTCTGCATGTAGCATCCATCAGCTTCAGCAGTCCATCAACATCTGCACCTGCAGCTGCCTCTCTTATTGATGTTGCCACAAGCACTCGAACCATCTGGATAAGCAACAAAAGTACAAGTGGCGAAAAACCATTGAAGCTGTAAACAATACGACCAATTTCATAGAAGCATAAAACTATCAACATCACAAAAAAGTAACTATGCTTCTGACGGAAGATGTTTATAGGAGCCAAATGAGCCCGACATGTCAAAATATCGACAAATATAAGTGAACAATAAAATGAACCAAGTGGAAGTTTAACTTTCATGTGTTAAGCATATAGTTAGTGTCAGAATCGGACTGTTTTCAAAGCATTAGTTGAGTGACAGTATAGCAGGTTCAATAGATCACTATTTTATTTTCTTGGTAGAGAATGTCATCTTTCTTTCCTTTTAGTTTCCATAATTCTTTATAGAAGCATGTTTCTATCCCGTGCTTGACCAAATACACCATGTCCCAATTACCTTGTGCAAAAAGCGATTGGCAACTAGCTCGATACACATGACCTTCTGTTCTTCCACATCTCCATGAATCTAGAAACAGCAAACACGTTATGATGAGAAAATCACAGTTCATGAAAACAATAAAAATATTCTCAGATGGCATCCTCAACATCATGAGCTTTCACATCTGTCCGCCAAATATCTAAACATAAAATATCATCAAGAAAAAGAAAATGGAATACCAAATAACCAAAAAAATGACGATTATGGGATATAACTAACAGAATGAACAGACTTGCTTCAAAGCTGTCACCCCTTTGTCGGTCCGTCCTGCGACAGTGACACAAGCTTCAAGAGGCAAAGACTTGCGTTTTAATTCTTCAGCCTTCTTCTCATCAACAAATCTTCCAATACACTTTTCTACCAAGCTGTATATATATCAAATTTGAAAGAAAACCAATCAAGAACCACAATATAAACCAATACACTTGGGACCAAATTCAAGTTAACTGCAAACTACTTACCTTTGTACAGTATTCAGACCAGGTTGCTTCTGCCAACCATCAAAAGAACTCCCCTGATATGAAAAAAACTATCTTAAATGTTGATCATGCCCATCTTCCCTTTTTAATTTTAGTTGGAACAGAAACCAACTCGGGTTCCGCACAAGGATCTACAAAATTTGCTTCACTCTCGTCATGGCTTATTTCCACTGAAAAACTCCTCTGGAACAAATATACCAAAATTTAGCATTTTCAAAACTACATATCACAACAAAAATAAAAGAAGCACACATAGCACAAACTGAGTTGCAACAGAAACATCAAACACTAATCAAATAAATGCAGGAATACATACAAATGCAAAGTGATGTCTTGAATTCGGTGGATGTAGAATCTTAAGTTTCACAAAAACCTAAACAATTAAAAATGCCCCTTGAATAGGTTTTATTTGGGATGGATTCAAGACACAAAATCACAATTTGCTGATAGTATTACAATCAAACAACTAGTTAGTGGAGCGCCTAGTGCTTATTCCAAGTGTTATCACATTTTCATTAGTATTGCAGTCAGAAAAAAACTCCCCAGGCAGGGAATACTATAATTCACTTCAAGAAAATGGGGGTGAAGAAGAAGGTACGTAAAACAATAGTTTTGGCAAAAAAGTAACTCATGCCAAAAAATGAAATGCACCTGTCGCCTCATTCATATCCCAATA
This sequence comes from Berberis thunbergii, assembly GCA_003290165.1. Lineage (NCBI taxonomy): Eukaryota > Viridiplantae > Streptophyta > Magnoliopsida > Ranunculales > Berberidaceae > Berberis > Berberis thunbergii. Next base: position 134,829 of record QNQO01002078.1, on the reverse strand, counting down.
AAGCAATGAATGAGTGAACCATTATCGACATTCATCCTCATTGTATTCAAATTGGTTTTCTGTTATGAACTTCAATTAGCATCATCTAAAGTGAGAGCAGTAAAACATTGTTTCCACAAAACCCAAATCTTCTTATGAACCACTTCAGTTCCAAACAACAATAACCGCCTATTAATTATATTCAAATATTTGATTCACAATATGTCACGTACTGGAGAATCAAAATGAAGAGGAAGAAGTTGGCGGGAAAAGCTGGCGCCACATTTGAATTAGATTGAAGGATAGAATTGTAATTTTGTTTCTTTGTTAGTTAATAGTACATGGGTGGAACACGTGTTAGAATGGTATTGGCTAATTACAAAAGTTTGTTAGGCTCAGTAGTTATATAAGGAGAGATGTAAGAAGAACAGAGCAAGAAATGAGATAAGCTAGGGCTTGGTTCTTCAAAGAACTAAGAAGTAATTGTAGGGTTTACTTCAATTTCAGTGTAATTCGGTTTGTTTTCCCATCTATTCAAATATCTTTGTCTCGAATCGTGACAATTGGTTTCAGAGCGTTAGTTGAATCGATCAAAAACGAAAAGATGGAAATAAGGGCAAGAGAAACATATTTGTTCATGAAGGAGACTAAGAAGCATCAGAGCGAAAATACTGGTCAAATTGAGTTCATCAAGTGGAGGTGAAGAGGATGAATCAATCAAATGAAGTGTTGGAGAAGCGATTGGAGTCGAAATTGGATCAACTAATGCAGCTTCTGCAACCTCCAACTGGAGCAGTAGAATCGGCTGGATCGAACACACCCTTGTCCTCACAAACTCACATTCAGAATGATCAGAACCACAGAAACATCTCTCATAATCAATGGGAGACACCTGGTATGTTCAATCGAACTCCTAAACTAGACTTTCCCTTATTTGATGGTTCACAACCTAGGGCTTGGATAAAGAAGTGTGAACGATATTTCACCTTCTATCATGTGGCGGAAGTGTGTAAGGTAGCAATCGCCTCGATTCATTTCAGTGGGAAGGCTGATTCTTGGTTCTTAGACTACCAAATGGGGAAATAAACCCTCCCATGAAATCGTTTTATTCAAGATCTATGTGAACGATTTGAGAATTTAGCCCTAGACAACTATGTAGATTCCTTCAACAAGCTACATCAGGATACTACAGTGACGGAGTACTACGACAAATTCGAAGACCTAAAATCCCTGATGCTCTCCAACAACCCTCATTTGGATGAGGCATATTTTGTATTAAGTTTCCTAAGTGGATTGCGTGCTGATATTAAGTCTCTGTTTCAGTTATTCAAGCCACAGAATGTTAGCCAAGCATTCACATTAGCACGAATGCATGAGGCTTCCACATTACAGAAACAAATTTCTTCCAAAAACCATTACCAACACTCCTACACTCCCAGAAACACAAGCTACACCACTACTCACAGTACCAATTTCAAGCCAACTTACTCTTCCACTTCACAAACTAATGCTCAATCCAATGACAGCAACAACAACATTCACACCAGATCCACCTACTCTTCAACTGCCAATTCCAATACCAGATTCACTCCAAATACCCCACCCATCAAAAGATTATCCCCTGCCCAAATGAAGCTTAGAAGAGAAAAGGACCTTTGCTATAATTGTGAAGAGCAATATAGGCCAGGACACCTATGAGTGAACGTACGAGTGATTGTAAACTTTATCATCCTCTTTTTTCATTTCTTAGGTACGAGGATCCTAAATAACCCCGCTCGCTTTCCAAAAAAATATAGGCCAGGACACCTATGCAAACAACAAATTTCTATATTTGTTAGTATTTGTTAGAAACTGAGGACTTAATGCAAGAAATTACTATAGACATGGAGGTCTCATTACACACCATTCATGGAAGCATGGCTAGTAACACTATCTTGCTCAAGGGGCTAATTAAGAAGAAACCAATCTCAATTCTTATTGATACACGAAGCACACATTCCTTCATAGATCCAAAGGTCATTAGGGAGGTTAATTGGCCTACTACGGTGACCCCCCAAATGCTTGTTAAAGTTGCTAATGGTGATAACCTTGTCAGTAATGCTATGTGCAACAACCTACAGCGGACAATGCAGACAATGCAGGGTTTAATGTTTGAAGGAAAAGTGAGACTTCTACCACTAGGGGGTTATGATATGGTGCTTGGAGGGGATTGGTTAAAACCATGGAGACATTACAATCAATCCACAGAAGCTACAAATCACTCTTCTCATCAAGGGAAGACAAGTAACAGTGCCGGTTCATTGTGCTCAGGGGACTATCAAAATCATTAAGAAGCACACACCTTTTTTGGACAGCTTTTTGCAATCTCTGAAGTTAATCAAAGACAGGACACATACACCCCTATTACTCAACTAATTGAAGAATTTCAGGACATCTTCCATACTCCTAACTCCTTACCAACAGCAAGACCCCTTGATCACAGGATTCCACTGAAAGCAAGGGTCTCTCCACCCTCCCAAAGCCCTTATAAGGTTGCTTATGTACAGAAATCAATGATTGAACAACTAGTGAAGGAAATGCTTGATAGTGGCCTAATCCAACAATCACATAGCCCGTTGCTGCCCCTATTCTCCTTGTTAGAAAGAAAGATGGTAGCTGGAGGTTTTGTGTTGATTATAGGAGACTCAATGAGATAACCATCAAGTATAAGTTTCATATGCCTCTAATAGATGAATTGCTTGATGAACTCATGGGGCCACTATATTCAACAAGTTAGATTTAAGATCAGGCTACCATCAAATACTTGTCCACCCTTCGGATGTTCATAAAACTGCATTTAAAACTCACCATGGTCACTTTGAGTTTAGGGTCATGCCCTTTGGTCTCACAAATGCTCCGGCCACATTCCACACACTCATGAATCAGATATTTCAGAACTACCTCAGGAAGTTTGTCTTGGTTTTTTTTAATGATATATTGATATATAGTCAGACCTTGGAACAACACCTGATACACCTGAAAGTGGTCTTCTCCATACTGAGACAACATCAGCTCTTTGCCAAGTTGAATAAGTGTACTTTTGCTCAAAGAAGGCTGGAATATTTGGGGCGCATCATCAGCTCCCAAGGTGTGGCAGCTGACCCCATGAAAATCTAAGCAATGGTGAATTGGCCACCTCTTTTTAACATCAAACAACTACGGGGTTTCTCGGGTCTTATCGAATATTATCAAAAGTTTATAAAGGACTATGGTCTTATTGCTCAGCCTCTAACAAAGTTACTAAAAAAGGATGCATATCTCTGGAATAAAAAAGCTACCGAAGCCTTCCAGCAACTAAAAATAGCAATGTGTCACGCACTAGTATTGGCCCTGCCCAACTTCAACATCCCATTTATATTGGAGACAGATGCATCTAGTAAAGGGATTGGAGCGGTGCTCTCTCAGGCAGGTAACCTTATAGCCTATTTCAGCAAGGCACTAAGCCCCAAAAATCTCAGACACAAATTGTTGACAACTCTACACACTTCTCCTATGAGTGGCCATTTGATGCAGGAGAATATCTAGGGTTCCTAATTTGGTTTCTAGGGTTCCTAATTTGCTCACAAAGTTATTTACTAAATAACTTTGAGAGATCTTTCAATTTAATTAGGAGTATTTTTAGTTTCATTTTAGGATTATGCATTATTTTTTTTAGGAATAGACTGCTAGTTATTTTAGTATTTTTTATTATTTTTCTTTTAGAAATATGCATTTTCTGTTTAGGATTTATTTTTTTCTTTTATTGTTTAGGAAGAGATTCTGAATCCAATTTAGGCCAGATTTTTGGCAGATTACTTATTTTATAACGTATTTCGTTTTAGTATGATTATTGAAAATTGTCATTTTTTTGGTAAAATTCAAATAATGAATTTTAGCTTTAAAGCCCGGCTTGTGGGCTAATTTAGAGAAGACATTTGATTTGGATAATTTTAATTGAACATTAGAGTATTTCTCTGTGTTTTGGATAATTTTCTTGTGTTCTTCCCTGTGAATTATCTGTTAGAACTAGCCTGCAGGATAATCGCTATTATGTCCGGCGTTAGTTGGTATCAGAGTTTCAGCATCTTCTTGGGGTGAGATTTTATCAATTTTTTTATGACTGGTGGTCGTGGTCATGGTCGTCGCAGGCAGGTTCCGAACGAGGAAGCCCCACAGCGTGATCGTAACATTAAGAATATGATGATTGAAGATTTACAAAGGCAAGTTGCAAAGTTAACCCGACGTCTAACGGCGCAGGATTTCGAAAATCGTGAGATGGAAGATCACGATTCTGATTCCAGTTTCAAAAATTTGTATCCCAATCATGCTCGATTATGGGAGCATGGAAAACCTGTGTATGACGATGAGGAGCTTGAGGAAAACGTGGTAGACGGAACTAAAGAGTTTGGAGAGCCTGTGTATGACATTGATGAAGAGGATGAAGATTCTGAGTTCGAGGAGGATCCCTCAAAGATTGAGTTAGAAAGTATGGATGATGAAGATCAGGAAACTACTGATGGTGTTGGAGATTGGGAGAGAATGATGAGCAAGACAGATAAGCTCATGGACAAAGAGTTCATGAAGGATCCTAGTGAGATAACATGGGGATCAGTCGAAAGAAGCTCAAGGTCATTGTAGTTGCACGTGGTCGCAAGGGAACTGGAAGAATTGAACAGATTGAGCAACTAACTATCTTGACGAAGGTTTCTAAGACTCATGCTCAGAAGCTTGAGATCCTCTTCAATGTTGTATCTGCCGAGCACCACCATTAGCCGCCACCTCGCCTACCTCCCTCACCATCTCTCTCTTCCTTCATGTTTCCCTCTCTCTCTGCCACCGCCCCCGTTCCATCTCGCGACAGAGCCGCCACCACCTTCCTGTATTCCTCTCTCTCTCGAACTCTGCTCTTCTCCTTCCATTCATCACCTCCCTCTCCCCCCACTCTGTCTCACGGCCGAGTCACAACACCACGAAAACAGGGCAATCCCTGTTTCGCTTCGCTTCTACGCCATCGTCCAGCTAGTCGTCGCAACCACCCACTCTCTCTTCCCTCCCCATCGTTTCCCTCTCTCTCGTGCAGGTATTGGAGCCAAACGGAGAAGAAGAACAATGAGCAATTCGTGAGACGCAAGACGCGGCTCAGTGGAGACGAAAACCGCGAGTTTTTGGCTGAGAAAACTGATTTACAAATCAGTTCGGCTATTTACACCTCAAACACTTGTTTTTTGTACCACCACAGTGCACTTGTAGCCCTTCGCATCGCGTGTTCGTGCAGGAATTGATGGATTCCACCTACACCAGTGTTGTGCCATCGTCCACCATGATTTTTTAGCCCCTGCAGACGTGAATTCAAATTTACCAGCACAGGTGCAACAGCTAGCAGAGTTTTCTGACCTGATACCAGATGATCTTACTCTTGGACTGCCGCCAGAGGATTTCGATGACGCTGTTGTGAACTCGATGACGAGTTTTTTCCAACCCGGGGCGACTGATGCATGAGAATTTCTAGGGTTCCTAATTTGCTCACAATTTGAGAAATCTTTCAATTTAATTAGGAGTATTTTTAGTTTCTTTTTAGGATTAAGCATTATTTTTTTAGGAATAGACTGTTTGTTATTTTAATATTTTATTTTATTTTTCTTTTAGAAATAGGCAGTTTCTTTTTAGGATTTATTTTTTTCTTTTAGGTTATATTTCTTTTATCATTCAGGAAGAGATTCTGGATCCAATTTGGGCCAGATTTTTGGCAGATTACTTATTTTATTATGTATTTCGTTTTAGTATGATTATTGAAAATAACCATTTTTTTGGTAAAATTCTAATAATGAGTTTTAGTTATAAAGCCCGGCTTGTGGGCTAATTTAGAGAAGACCTTTGATTTGGATAATTTTAATTGAACATTAGAGTATTTCTCTGTGTTTTGGTAATTTTCTTGTGTTCTTCCCTGTGAATTATCTATTAGAACTAGCTTGCAGGATAATCGTTATTCTGCCCGGCGTCACCATTCTGGACTATCAGTAGAGAGTGAAGCAATATTTTTGTTGGCCCAAACTAAAAGCAGATGTAATACAAATGGTTAGAGGCTGCAACATTTGCCAAAGAAACAATGGTGACCAGGCAACATATGGAGGCCTTCTACAACCTCTTCCTATTACCAATCATGCCCGGTAACAAATCTCGATGGACTTCATCGAAGGCCTTCCCATATCCCATCATAAATCTATCATCCTAGTAGTAGTCGATTGACTCACAAAATTCAGTCACTTTATAGCCCTTGCCCACCCTTATATTGTTGCTATGGTTGCGGAAGTTTTTCTACAAAACATCTACAAACTCCACGGGCTACCTACAACTATAATTTCTTATAGGGATAAGGTTTTTATAGGCGCCTTCTGGTTCAGCACTTGTAACCAAAATTAACTTGAGCTCAGCTTACCATCCCCAGACTGGAGATCAAACAGAAAGAACCAATTCGTGTCTGGAAACATATTTACGTTGCATGACTGGGGATGCACCCTGCCAATGGTCAAGGTGGTTGTACCTCGCGGAGTTTTGGTTCAATACGAGCTTCCATTCAAGTCTTCAAGTGACTCCATTCCAGGCTCTATACAGTTTTACACCACCAATGTTAGGCCTACATCCTACTACCGATTTGGCTATTAATTAAGTTCAGCAGTATCTCAATGAAGTAGAACACACGTTAGACATCATTAAAGAAAAGTTGCAAAAGGCTCAAGAAAGCATGAAAATATACGCGACCAGGCACCGCACGGACAGATCTCTCCAAGTAGGTGATTGGGTGTATTTAAAACTACAACCTTACCACCAAACATCAGTCAACATTCGAAAGAATTTGAAACTGTCAGCAATGTACTATGGTCCCTTCGAGGTGATTGAGCAAATTGGCCCTGTTGCCTATCATCTACAACTTCCTTCTCAATCAAGAATCCATCCAGTATTTCCCGTGTCCCAGTTAAAGAAGAAGACAGAAAAGACAGTCATTCCCACCCCCCACTTACCACTGGTCGATGTTCATGGCAATTTCAGAGTAGAGCCGCCTGCAATTTTGGCAAGAAGATTGGTTCCTTGCCACAACAGAGTCGTCACCCAAGTCTTGATATAATGGTCTAATTCGACAACCAAGGAGACTACTTGGGAGGACTAGTCTCACATACAAACCATGTTCCCTACTTTTAATCCTTGAGAACAAGGATTGTTCGAAAGGGACGGTATTGTCATGTACTGGAGAATCAAAATGAAGAGGAAGAAGTTGGCGGGAAAAGCTGGCGCCACATTTGAATTAGATTGAAGGATAGAATTGTAATTTTGTTTCTTTGTTGGTTAATAACACATGGGTGGAACACGTGTTAGAATGGTATTGGCTAATTACAAAAGTTTGTTAGGCTCAGTAGTTATATAAGGAGAGATGTAAGAAGAACAGAGCAGGAAATGAGATAAGCTAGGGCTTGGTTCTTCAAAGAGCTAAAAGTAATTGTAGGGTTTACTTCAATTTCAGTGTAATTCGGTTTGTTTTCCCATCTATTCAAATATATTTGTCTCGAATCGTGACACAATAGTCAGTAGTAACCTAGATAAATAACATACAATGTAAATGCGCGAAACAGCACTGTGCTCCTCACAAGTCACAAGCCACTTTCAACAACAAAATTCAACCAAAAGAAACAAAATTTAGTATAAAAGGCAAGAAACTCCAATTCTCTAACCTGAGGACACACATCATTCCCAAGCAAATCCGATAGATACAATCTCCGATTCAGCAAACTTGAATAAAAATCATTAATTTGCTACCATGGTCTCTCATACATGAACAGATAACATTCCCTGTCAAAAAACCAAACACAAAAATATCAAATAAACAAAATGGGCAACTTCAAATTGATCTCATAAGACACCCCATACTCACAAAACCAATCAAATCAACTTAAAACCTAATTGGGTCGACTCAGAATCCTCCAAAACAAGATTTTGAAAAGTACCCAGACCCCAAATTGATTGACAATCAAAATGGGTCGATCAAATTTGCTCAATTCGAAGATAAAGACTGTACCTTGCAGTCCATCGAGCATGGTTGCAAGAATCTGTGTGGCTGTAATGCAAATAAACCTTCTTTTCTTCTGTCTGGTTTTCTTCCATCAGAGAGCTGTAACGAGTTCACTCTACTGAGTAGTGTTCCCTCTGGCGCACGTTAGCATCGTCCCCTCGTTTGAGTGGCGATGGGCAGCGGCGCAGTCAATTGGGAAGAGATGGAGAGCCGTCGGAGAAGTATTTGTTATTGTTGTCTTCTTTACTACTGCAGCACCAAGTTTTGATTTTTGCAGAAGCACTCTTCCCATCAAAATTTTCGAGTCTGAAGTGCTTTGGGCTATGCATGGTACACGGTAAAAGAATGTATAATGCAAATATTTACTGACGGTTACAAAAATTTGGTGCTTGATTAGCTTTATATAAAACAATTATTAGAATTTGAATTCAAGACTTTTGCATTTCTTAGTTATAAAATTTTGTGAGACAAAATCTCTCGCATTACTTTGCAAAACTCTCATCATCTCCTTGAGTACTTTCAAGTTTCAACTCCTTCATGAACAACCGAACAATCATCACTTTCACAATTACCATTGTTGCCACTACCACAACCACCATACCATAACCATCACAACCACCACCACCACGCCACTACCACTGCCGCCACCATCTCCACCACTACTACCGTTACCATAGCATAATTACCACCGCAGCCACCTCCATCACTATCACTACCATAGCATAATCATTGTCGTCACCGCCACCTCCACCACTACCACCGCCACAACCACCATAGCCACCAACCATCACCGCTGCCACCACCACCATTTTAACAACCACCGCCATTGCTGCCACCACCACCATCATTATCCACATTCGCAATCACCATCAACACTATCACAATCACATCCACGATGATCATGCTACAATTACAACTACTACCATCATCAACACCACCCACAATCATTTGTCTGATTTGCATTGATTTTTTTTAATTAATATCAAGCGTCAGTAAAGTAATGCATTATAAACTAACTCAATGCAAACAAATGCATATGTATCAATTTGCAAAATGCATCATCTTACAATGTATTAAGCGGAGCCTTAGTAAAATAAAATACCATCGAATCAACTTTTTTCTCTCCCACACCACCTACTTTATTTTCTCGCCACCACTTATCTCCCACACCATCAATAAAACTCAAAATTCAAAAAATTTATTGTTCCTCCCCTCTCTTCATCTTATTTTCTTCCTTTATTTTTTTCTTCCCTTCTTCTCCTCCTTGCCTTTTTTCTCCATCAGACACAGCCATCTCCTAGCCATCATCACCACCACCACCTCGCCATCGCCACGTCTTCGTCTCCCACCACCGCCACCTTTCTTCCTCTTTTTTCCATCAAGCACCACCACCACCCCATCACATCTTTCACCATCTGTCTATGAAAATCCCTAACTTTGGTTAAACGTATATGCTCGGACAAGACCGATTCTCAAGCTCATCAACACACAAAAATTTTAGTACTCGGAATTATCTAACAAACACAATCTGAATCACTTGAATATATTTTGAAATGAGAAAGTTATTATCGTTTTTCTAAAGTCACGTAAATTTGTGCGAAATTTTTATTTTGTTTTCACCCATTCGCAATGGGCAATGCGAGGATTAGTCTTAACTTTGCCCAGACCTATGGGAATTTTAGTCTAATCCTCGCATAAGTCTGAGCAAAGTTAAGACTAATCCTCGCATTGTCCAATGCGAATGGGTGAAAACAGACCATTTTTTTTGTTTGACAGATTTGCGTGACTTTAGTAAAATGGTCATAACGTTCTCATTTCAAAACATTTTCAAGTGATTCAAATTGTGTTTATTAGATAACTCAGAGTACTACAATTTTCATGTGTTGATGAGGTTGAGAATTGGCCTCGATCAAACATATAAGTAGGCCGAAAGTCAGGGACACTATCTCATTTTCATTGCAAGACGAATTTGCGTGATTTTAGTAAAATGACCATAACTGCTTATTTCGAAATACTTTTAAGTGATTCAAATTGTGTTTATTAGAAACTCATAGTACTAAAAATTTTCTGTTTAATGAGCTTGAAAATTGATCTCAAATTGTCATTATTAGAAACAGTTTTTTGAATGGTGTGGGTTAGTAGGAAAAAAAATACATGGTGGTGTGAGACAGTACATACAGTGAAGTGGAGTAGTCACTACCAATGAAATATGACGAAGGTCCTTCAAGGTTAGGGTTGCAACTTGGGGGGCAGGATCCCATCCAACCTGTGCCTAACTAACATTCAGACAAAATAGGCAAATGTGGCCCTTTTTTTTTTTTTTTTTTTTCAATAAGTGGTTTACTTTGATCGGTCAGTTTTTTTTTTTTTAATTAAGAACCTAAAATTCTTAATAGGTTTTAAGTTCAGAACAATTTAATAAACACCAAGGATCTCTCAACACTTAGTGTTTAATGCTGAAAAAAAAAAAAAAAAAAAAAAACCCCTTAAAGTCTACCTCAGGTTTGGGCTATAATCATAGGGAAACAATTTATCCTTTCTAAAGAAGTTTGGTAAGGGAGTCTGATGACCAACCTGAAAAATATGGGCGTATTTTAACCAGAAGGCTGAAGCATTTTTGACAAATATTAAAATGGAATGAATTTTGGTCCGAGTAATTTAGATGACATTAGAATCATCCAGACAAAAAATCGACATATCATGTGGTCATACAAAAATTAAAGCGAGGTTCTGTCCTAATGCTACATTAATTTTGGAGAATAAATCATCTAGGGGAAACATCTTCATTTAAAGTTACCTTATTTAACACATAATGGCTTGAATTCAAGAATAAAATAAACTCCATTACCATTAACATCACAGAGGTATTGTTGAAGAAAAAAAAAAGAGATTACATTCTCTGTTGGTGGGATTCCCTTTGGAATTGTATTGGATCAAGTCTGCAGAGCATCTGCAACTAGTTCGATGATACAACCTACTTGTGCAGTTGTGCCTACTGTTACATTTCTTATTTGAAGAAGAATTCTACAATTTTATTGATCAAAGAGAAAAATCAAAATATATTGAACCATACTGCTCTGGAGGATGCATCACGCCTTCGGTAGAATAAGAAGAGACAACCAAGTATTACGGCAACCGCCACAACTACAACGACAATAATTATAAGTATAAAATACTGCGAGGATGTTTCTTCTCATTCAAAGGAGCAGGAGGGGTCCCCAGAGGAGAAGGTCCCGAAGAAGGGGTCCCTGGAGGAGGGCACGTCACGTTTAGAGGCGGCTCGCAGAGGTTACAATTGCCTACATGGTCAGATATGTGCAAGCCAAGATTATATGTATGTTCATTGTATTACTTGAAATGAGAATCAATACCAACAATATCTACAAACAGTGTTCTAAAAAGTGCTAGGCAATGGGCGGGTGGCGAGCAGGTGTCTAGCGCCCAGGGGCCTAGGCGGTCTTAGGTTTTGTATTATAATTTTAATAATTTAGCATAATACTTTATCAATTACATCCAATTTAATGCCAAGATACATATACAAAATTTAAAAACATGAAAAATTAACAATCATGAACAAAATTTATTAAAACTCAAATGACTGAAGTTGGTCATAACTGAAGTTGAATTTGTGGACAAATATCCAAACCTATTCTTATTTTTCTTCAAATTGCATGAATAACCTCAGTCATGTTTGATAAAATCTACATTACTAAAATTGGTACCAGCAGATCCTTTGAGAATTCCATTAAATAATCATCATTTGCTACATTCAGACACATACTGAATAAAAAACAATTAAATTGTTTATTTACAAAAAAGAAGAAAGAAAAATAAAAAAGAACATAATCAGCCTTATTAAAATAAAATAAAAACCTCGCCCAGATCGCTTAGGCCGCTCAGACCCAACCTAAATAGCCCAAAACCCGCTCAGTCATTAATCTGGGCATTTTTCTAACATCTAACGCCTAGACCGATTTTTAGAACATTGTCTACAAAAACAAAGCTTAGATTGTTTCTCTTCTGGATACTACGGAGATAAATCAATAAACATATATAATAATAAATGTTTGTTCATCATATGATTTTCATATATGAATGTATTTGTTCTATGCAACATGTTCATGATGGTGGTGATGGTTAAGTTGATTTGTGGTTTGTTCGTTCTGCATAGTAGGAGTAATAACAATTTAATGGAAAAACACAAGGATGCTTACCTGAAAACACGTCCGGCTTTTGGTATTTTAGACCTGCTGGAATAGAACCCTGCAATTTATTGTTTGAAAAGTTAACAGTTTTCAATTCCTTCTGTTCAAATCTGGTATTTGGCCTTCAAACTGGTTACCATCAAGCATCAATTCCAAAAGCTTAGGCAGCCGAACAAGTGAAGAAGGAATCTTCCCCGTGAATTCATTTTGTGCCAAGTATATTTTCTTCAACAAAAACATACCAGAAAAGCCATCATCAGGAATCTCCCCTGAGAACTTGTTATTTGATAGATACAAACTTTTCAACCCATGAAGCCTCCTTATAGTAGGCAATGGACCGTCAAATTCATTATTCATGAAGCTCAACGTACGTAAAAGTGGCAACCCAGCAAGTGTATCAACATCAATCAGGCCTCTGAGATGCATGTTCTCAAGTTGCAACCCCCATATCTTGCCTTGAAAACAAATAATACCCACCCAATTTGACACATTATCATTACACGGGCTAATCAATTCATTCCAATTACCTATAGCCTCTGTGTTGGCCAAGGACTCCTTAAACTTACACAGAACATCAGCATCAGTTATCCCAAAGGACCTTACCACCATGCATGAGAACATGCAAAGAAACATGCAACTAAAGAACCATGGTGGAGCATTAAGCGCCATGATCGTATGGTGTTGTGCATGTATAAGCGAATGTGCATGCACCTTCACGTCTACACAAACAATGTGTGATGATGAGGGGATGGAACAAGAGGAGGTAAAGGAGGTGGTAGTAAGGGAGAAGGATAGCTTGAGTTTGAGGTGATAAGAAATGGGTTTTGATGGCATGGAGGTTCTTCTTCTAGCTATTGAGGGCGTTCATTGCTAAGAATAGACTTGAAAATGGAAGGAGAGACCAAGAAAATGAGAATGTGGGTGAGATTGACAATGTTTCTCCTAATATTGCTTGTCTGGCTCTTGTGTATTATTGAAGGGACAAGGAAGGGTATGGTTTGTTATTAGCTGTATGTAGAGGAGAGATGTAAGACCAGCCTTTGAATTTGGCTTGTTTTCGTTTAATCTGTTGGAAATATGGTTTTTTAAAATAAAAGAAAATGGGTGTTTAACAGGTTTCGATCTCTGAATCTCTCTCTCTAATATTAGTCTCATATCTACTATACAACTCTTTGTGATAGAGTTTATAAGGAGATTGTTAGGACTTGGACGTGGACCCCTTGGGGGTACTACTCATTTATGAGGAGGAGAGAGATAGACTCTTGCGCCCGCCGCCGTCCGTCAGGTCGGGTCATTAAGAGAGCAACCCATTCTTTTTGCTACAAATTTATTTTCATTAAATAAATTTTGAATCTCTAAAGAGGGAATGAATCTAGACAGAATTTTGTACATGAATCTAGACGTCTTCTTATTGCCATGTTTTCCATGTTTTGTTTTTAAGTGCAATTAAGCTTGGACGTTTTCCATGTTTTGTTTTTAAAAGTGCAATTAAGCTTGGACGTTTTTCATGCATTTGTTGTGCAATGAACCTAGTCGAGTTCTTTGTTTTGTCAATGCACTTATCCGGATTTTCATACTTTGAATGAATTTATATTCTGCCGACCCCGAAAATCTCGGGAATGGGCTTTGATGATGATGAATGAATTTATATTCTCACTATAAAAACAACACAAAGTTAGAGTTTAATGAAGTAGAAAAACAAAGAAAAAGTATTTTGCAACAAGAGCATTTCGTTTTGCAATTAGAGAGAACAAATCTTTTCCCTTTTGCAATTAGTTAATTCATTTTGTATTTCAATTAAAGAAGTGTTTTTAGCTTTGTTAAATTATTTACAATGTATTGATGATTCCGAGCAAAAACAAGTGTTTAAGGGTGATAGTATTCCGTTCATCACTGTGCAATTGTTTGAACGAGATAGAGAAGATTCTCGGCTGTTTTATCCTGGGGACGGCGGGGCTAGTACACTGCTTGCACAATCTTGGACAGAGCCGCGAAACGTCTTAAAGAGAGCAACCTAATCCGCGACTCAACCCAAGAACAAATTGGTACATTTGTTTCTAACTTTTATTTGAATCTTTTACAGCAGTTACAACATTATCTATTTGCTTCTTGTTAATTTTCTTGTTTTGTTTGTTTTTTTTCTTTTCTTTACTTTCTCTTGTTATTGTTAATTCTTGTTATCGTAGCCGTCTCTCAAAACATTTACAATTGTACCCCTAAATAAATGGAAATTTTTTCTAACGGAGATGCATTTACATCCAACTTAGGATATGGCCGCCATTTTCTAATTCCAGGAATAAAATATCTTACAGGGATGTAAAATGACAAAAATTAGCATCATCACCTTTTTTCATTTTTAAAACTAATTTGTCTGGTAATAATTAAGACCCGCTTCTTAATTATTTGTTTCTTTTTGTGCAGAGAAGCTGAGTACCATAGAATACCTGAGAAATTCATTTCTGGAATAGGCACCAACAACCAAGTACTCAATCACAAAGTTGGAAAGTAATTCAATCAGTTTTTTGTTTAGTCAGCTTCTTCCAGCACCACATCTTTGCATTGCATCTGAGAACACGTTGTTGAACAAAAAAATATGTTAGTATTTCTGTCCGTTTAAAAATATGTTAGTATCTCTGCATTATATATATGCATGATCTACAAACATGTCTAGGGTGAAATACAGATCGAATAAACAATGTCAGACATTAGTTGCATGTAAATAGCCTATTGTACGTGATAATGTTCAACTTTTCATATTGAATAGAAATTTTACAACACCCTGATGAGAATGATTAGAGGCTTACTTTGAGCAGGAACAGAGGATGATTTTGGGTTGACATGAACTAGGATGACAGTTTGGCCTTTATTAAGAAGATGATCAACTGCCCATTTCAAAGCATATTGGCTTCCTTTATCCTTGTCAATTCCAACAGCTACCAATCCTTGCCCTTCTTCCTTCTTATCTCCAGGATTTTCTGCTACCACATTGACAGGCCTCCTATCAGATTTACATATTCAAGAAGAAATTACAAGTGAGATAGAAAGGAAACTAATTGATGTAATAAGCAAGTTGCTATGAATGCAACTTGCTAAGGTTGTCAGGATTGTGAGCTGGCAATAAGGGTGTTACTCTATAAATAGGAACAGGGGACTAGAAAGGAAGGGGTCGGATAAAATTCTTTTGATTCACAGAGCTTTTGCTCAGTAGGAGAGTCCAAGCCTCTCGAAATCTTGTTTTGTAAAATTCCTTGTAAAGAATACCAATTTGTCATCAATAAACACATTCTTTCTTCATTTCAGATCCTAACAAATTTGGTATCATAGCAATCCGATCATAAGGAGTGATGGCTGGAAAAGGTGCGGGAACAAGTGTCAATGCAAGAATTGATGCCATGGAAGAAGTTGTGGAAGCTATTCAGGGGCAAGTGGGATTGTTGAGAGGAGATTTTCAAGAAATGATGCAAAGGATGGTGCAGATGATGAAGATGCAAGAAGAAGCCCTAAAACTGTTTTACTACAGAGACAGATCAAATACCTCCAACCAATGTTGAGGCCCAGAGTCTGAATGGTGGGGTAGGTGGGGGATCTTCTTCGCAAGGGTACCAGTTCGACAAGAAACACAGAAGGTTGGAAATGCCAACCTTTGAAGGATCGAACCCAGATGGCTGGATCTTGAAGGTTGAAAGATTTTTTTCCTTACAAAGATACAACAATGAAGAAAAGATTGAGGCAGCGGTCATCTCTTTTGAAGCAGATGCGCTTCTCAGGTATCAATGGGAGAGTAAACGGTGACCAATTCTGTTTTAGGAAGAGCTTACGGGGTTATTGCTGAAGCAGTTTCGAGCCACCTAAGAAGGGTCGTTGTGTGAGCAATTTCTTGCTCTTAGGCAAGAAGGATCAGTGGCAGATTACCGCCGAAAGTTCGTCACGCATGCAGCCCCATTAGAAACCCTCACTGAAGACGTGTATCTGAGCAAATTCATCAATGGGTTGAAACCCTCCATTCGGGCAGAAGTGAGGATGCTCGACCCGGGTCAATTGGGTCAAGCCATGGATTTGGCCCAACGGGTGCAAGAAAAGCAGGCTCTACTGGGCTTGGTCAAAACGGGCTTGCAACTGTATCACAATCGGCCCATGGAAGGCCCAAGGTTGTATGGCAATGGCCCATTAGGGCAACACTCTCTGGTTCCATCTAGAGACTTTGATAAGTCTCTAGCTAAGGATCACTCTCTCAACCACCACCCAACAGTTTCCAGAGAGTTTGAGAGAAACTCATTTGCAAGAGGAGAAACGAGACGGCTTTTGGATGCCGATTATCAAGCAAAACGGGAGAAGGGGTTGTGCTTTAGGTGCGACGAAAAGTTATCGCTAGGCCATCGGTGTAAGAAGAAAGAGGTTAGTGTTCTCATCGCTCAGGAGGAAGGTGAAATGGAAGAGGAAGAAGTTTAGGAGTGGGGAGAGCAGAAAGAGTTGGAAGTGGCTGAGATAAGCCAAGTAGTGGAGGTATCCTTAAGCTCAGTTATGGGTCTAACCATCTAACAAATCCAAAGACCATGAAGATCGAGGGTGAGATTGCGAGTCAATCGGTAGTGGTCTTGATTGACAGTGGGGCGACACATAATTTTGTTTTCCGGAAGTTGGTTGAACAAGTGGAGTTACCAATCACTTCCACTGGAGTATATGGGGTGACCATGGGTTCAAAAGATTCGGTTCAGGGAAGTGGGATCTGTCGGGGTATGCGATTGATGTTGCAAGGGGTTGAAATATTGGAAGATTTCCTTCCATTAGGGTTGGGTAGTTCAGATGTAATATTGGAATTCAGTGGTAGGAGACTTTAGGTACAACCTCTATAAATTGGAAAGATCAAATACTACGGTTTCGTGTTGGGTCGGAGACACTCACCCTCAAGGGAGATCCCTCTCTGGGATGACGTTTGATCTCGTTAAAGGCGTTACTTTGCATAATGAAGCAGGAGGACATGGGTTTCTGGTGGAATTGGGAAGTATGTCAGCACCAGTGGAGGAGGTCTCGGAGATGCCACAGGAGTTGTCTGAGGTGTTGTGTAGATATCAAGCAGTGTTCCAGGCACTATCAGGCTAACCTCCAAAAGCGTGGGTATGAGCACTCTATTGCCATGCATGAGGGAGAGTCCAAGATCAATAAGGATCTTATCGCTACTCACAAATTCTCGAAAAAATATAGCAAAAATGTTGAGGTTGGATCATCAGGGCACAGTGTGAGTCTCTTCCAAGCCCCGAATTGTAGCAAGAAAGATGGGGTGGCGAGTTTGTGTGGATTATCGGACTCAGAACAAACAAACAGTCCATAGCGATCCATTCCCATCATCGATGAATTGTTAGACGAACTTCATGGGGCGTCGTCTTCTCGAAGTTGGATTTTAAATCGGGCTATCACCAGGATTCGGGTTCAGGACGGGGATAATGCAAATATTGCCGTTTCGCACCATGAGAGGTCACTACGAATTTTTAGTGATGCCTTTGGTATCTCAAATGCGCCGGCGACATTCCAGGCATTGATGAATTCCATATTTCGGCCATATTTGCGTAAGTTTGTGCTTGTTTTCTTCGATGACATATTAGTGTACAGTCTGGGGCTTGAAGCACCTGTGGGGCACTTGAGAACAGTTTTGGGTTTACTACAGAGTCATTGCTTGTATGCAAATCAAAAGAAATGCGAGTTTGGGTGTTCGAAATTGGGCTACTTGGGGCACGCTATTTCAGCTAATGGGGTTTCCATGGATCAATCAAAAGTTCAGGCTATCCTGGATTGGCCACAACCCACAACCATTACTGAGTTACGTGGCTTCTTGGGTCTCACCGGATATTACAGGAAGTTCATCCGGGAGTATAGTCAGGTAGCTTGGCCGTTAATATCCCAATTAAAGAAAGATGGATTTGCATGGAATCAAGAGGCAGATAATGCGTTCCAAAGTTTGAAGCAGATAATGACTAAGGCCCCAGTGTTAGCAATGCCCGATTTCTCTAAGGAGTTCATCCTGGAAACAAATGCTTCAGGGTTTGCAGTGGGGGCTGTTTTGATGCAAGCACAACGACCAATAGCCTTCTTTAGTCAAGTCCTGGGCCAACGAGCCAAACTCAAACCCATCTACGAGAAAGAGCTTATGGCCATCGTGTTGGCAGTTACTAAATGGCGCGCATATTTGCTGGGAAGAAAATTCATCATTCGCACTGATCAAAAGAGTTTGAGATTTTTAATAGAGCATAGGGTGATTGGGCCAGAATATCAGAAATGGGTAAGCAAGTTGCTTGGTTATCAATTTGAAATTCATTATCGAATGGGCTCTTCCAATGCGGCCACGGATGCTCTATCTAGAATTCCTCCTTCTCCGTCCTGCTTCCAGTTGAGTTTGCCTACTTGGCGTGATTGGAAGGCGTTAAAATCAGAAATTTTGGATGACTCTATTCTACAACAATTGAAACATACAATTTTGCAAGGATCGGGCAGTCTGGGGTATGTGATCATTCAGGACCTATTGCACTATAAGAATAGGTTAGTTATACCACGATCATCTTCTCTGATTCTCATTCTCTTCAAGGAGTTCCATGACTCAGCGGTGGGGGGGGGGGGCACTCTGGTGAGACAAAAACATACCAGAGAATAGCTAAGGAGCTATATTGGGTTGGGATGAAGGCGGATATCCGGAGATTGGTAAGTAAGTGTGATGTTTGTCAACGCAACAAAACCATGGCCACCACTCCAGCAGGTCTTCTTCAACCTATTCCTTTGCCTACTCAAGTCTGGGATGAGGTCACCATGGATTTTATAGAAGGGTTGCCATGTTCAGGGACAGTTGATATCATTTTGGTCGTAGTAGACCGCCTTAGCAAGTATGCTCATTTTGCTGGCTTGAAGCATCCTTTCACAGCTGCATCCATATTTTCTAAGGAAATTATTAGGCTTCATGGAACACCAAAGTCAATAATCTCAGATAGAGACAAGGTCTTCCTCAGTAATTTTTTTGCGTGAGCTATTCCGAGTGCAAGGCACCAAGTTGAAGCATAGTACGGCGTATCATCCTCAAACGGATGGTCAGTCAGAGGTCCTGAATCGTTGTCTTGAAACTTATCTCAGGTGTTTTACTTCTGAAAGACCCAGACAGTGGTATAAGTGGTTGCCTTGGGAGTGGTATAAGTGGTTGCCTTGGGCTGAGTACTGGTACAACACTTCCACGCATTCAGCTACGGGGTACACCCCATTTAGAATTCTATATGGAAGGGATCCACCACCCTTACTACGGTATACCACTGGGACAACTATTGTATCATCAGTGGAAAACTTTTATTGGACAGTGACAGCATACTAGAGACTCTCAAAATGCATTTCTTGCGAGCGCAACAACGTATGAAGAAATACATGTTGATAGGTCTAGACGAGATGAGGAATTCGAAATGGGTGATAGAGTTTTTTGGAAAGTCCGACCTTATTGCCAAAAGTCCCTGGTACGTCGGGCTAATAAAAAATTATCAGTACGTTTTTATGGACCCTATGAGGTTTTAGCAAAGATTGGGTCGGTTGCATACAGACTGGATTTACCATCATCCACACAGATCCACCCTGTGTTTCATGTATCACAGTTACGCCGAGCTAAAGGACTTGCTCCCAGATAAATTCCCTTCCTCCTCAACTCAACAGTGAGTTTGAATTGGTGGTCCAACCTGAATCAGTGTTAGATGTGCGTCATGTAGTCAAGGGAGAGCCAGGAACAGTGGAAGTTTTGATCAATGGTAGAGTTTACCGGCCTATGAAGCAACTTGGGAAGACTTCAATCTGTTGCAACAGCAGTTTCCCTCCTTCCAGCTTGAAGACAAGGTGCGTCTTTGGGGCGGGGGTATTGATAGGCCTATTCAAGAAGAAAATATAAGTGAGATAGAAAGAAAACTAATTGATGTAATAAGTAAGTTGCTATGAATGCAATTTGCTAAGGTTGTTAGGATTGTGCTGGCAATAAGGGTGTTACTCTACAAATAGGAACAGAGGACTAGAAAGGAAGGGGTCGGATAAAATTCTTTTGTTTCACAGAGCTTTTGCTCAAATGGAGAGTCCGAGCCTCTCGAAAGCTTGTTTTGTAAAATTCCTTGTATAGAATACCAATTTGTCATCAATAAACACATGAGTTCTTCTCTTCATTTTAGATCCTAACACATCTCTCTATTTTTATTTAGTTCAAATTTTTTTTCTCCAACAAAACCAAATGTTCACAATCAAATTGTTTTTACACCTTTTAAAGAGAAGGACTAAATAACAACTCAAAAACAAGAAGATTTTCTATTTATCTCTCTATCAAAAGGGCTCCAATAAATAAAAAAGTTTCCCTTCCAGAAGAAGTGAAGATATGATAACTACAAAAATTGATGAAAGGAGCCCTAAAAAAACTCCCAAACTAATCTCATATTTCTTTATCTAAAATCTAACTTTATTGTTTTTTATTTTTGTAATTTGCTTTTTTTTTCTGAAAAAATAGGAATTTCTTCACCGTTCACTTCCCCCTCCCCTTATTTCAATGCCACCACAATAGGTGAGCAGTTAGTAGACCTTGACTCTGTTAATGGGTTAATTTAGTTAATTTGGTCACCTAATATCTTCTATTCCATAGCCCTTTTCATCACAAATTTGGATAAATATTGACTCTATATTTCTAACTTTGACCAAAAGTATTCTTAACCTCGTTCACACCACGAGTTCTTAGAATTTGTTTGTTTACCCTTTTTTGTGTAGAGTTCTGTAGTTTCTAGACCCCTAGAGATCGTCTTCTCTCTTGCACTAGAACTAAACATTTCTAATAATGAATAATGTTTGTATTAAAATAAACTATAGAAAATGAACACCGTACCGTATAATATATACTGCAAGATGTTAAATAGATAAAATTTCTCTTTCATTCATGTTCTTTATGTATTTACAAAGACAAACTCATGACCTTATATAGACAAATACATTATGCCATGAGGTGGACATTAACCACCCATATAGTGAATTGTGGGCATCCACACCAATGCAAGAGGTGATGGTGCACCTCACTAGTTATAATACTCCCCTCTGGACGACCACCATTGATATTGTCCACCAATGGTGTTGGACGAGATAAATACTTCCTCATTAAAACCTTGCTAGAAAAACCCAATGGAACAAAACCTTAGGAAAGGAAAAATAGTACAGTGCACATATTGTATAGTCTTGCAAAATCAAGTCTCCCCCTAACAATCACATGATCAATGGAAGTTGAATTATGAACTCGTTACATTTCACTAATATTATGCAAAAGAGTAGCGCATTCTTCACGAATATAGTGGATGCTCATAATACTACTTCGTTAACACTGTGACTGGAAAACCTAATCGGATAAAACCATGTAGAAGGAAAAAGAGTGCAGCGTGTGGATGCAAATTTCCACCGGTCACGTGGAGCAATCTGTATAAGATGGAGAAATTTTTTGACACCGGTGTGGTGCCTGCCATGGCATGGCACTCCGATGCCAAAGTTAGAAAAATGTCATTAGAAAAATATTTAATTCTCCATGTTTTAAGATAGAATTGTGAATCAATGTTACCCGAAAATGACTGAGTTTGACTATTTATAGAGGCCAGAAGAGCCAACTGCTCGCAGGGATCGGGAGCCAACTACTCGTAAATGAGTGAAAATGAGACAAGTCGACAGCCAACTACTTGTAGACGAGTGGGATACATGGCAGGTCGGGAGCCATTGATGGTTGTAACGTCTTGCTGATGGTTGTAATTTCCTGTAGATGGTTGTAACTTTCGTCAACAGCTATAACTTCCCGTTTGGATAGACATCTCTTGCAGGTTCGTGTGCTCACTTGAGCATGGTGGTCGACACCGAATACTATTCATCTGCTGAAAAAAGAGTGTTCTGTTGAGTTGCATTTGGGCCAGACTTGGGTTTTTTGCACTTGCATTCGGTCTAGGTTGTACATCTTTCGTGGATAATTTCTGGGTTTTTTGGGAATGACCCATATTTTTTTGCCAATCTTATCCTGTTGGGCTAAGGATTATTTTTTGTTTCCCACACAGCAAGTTTAATATCAGCTAACGTCTCCCCCTCATGATATTAAAACCTTAATTATTTTGTGATTATTAAGCTGACGCGTGCGAATCTCATAAATGTTGATTTAGGAAGTATTTTGGTGAAGTGATTTACAGTGTAGCAATGAATGAATGAACCATTGTCGACATTCACCCTCATTGTGGGTTTTCAATTATGAACTTCAATTAGGGTTCTGCTCGAGGTAGAAGTTTTGTATAAATGTATCGCCGTGTTATTAAGTATTTTGATTTAAGTTCTTTTCTTTCTAAGAGGTGGAATAGAATAACCCGGTTGAAACGTAATAATCATGCGTCTATAATGCATTGTATGTCCCATAATGAAAGGGGTGACTCATTATTTAGATGAATCATTTCTTCGGACAGAAGAAGACTATGTAAACACTTCCTTGAAGTCTGACTTATCCGATTCCGTTGTGGAAGAATCGCCCACCATATTTTCCGAGGAATTCGCCGTGATATATCCATAATATCGTGAAAAATGGAGCATCATCTAAAGTGAGGGCAGCAAAACATTGTTTGAACAAAACCCAAATCTTCTTATGAACCACTTCAGTTCCAATCAACAACAATAACCGCCTATAAACCATATTCAAATATTTGAATTCACAATAGTCAATAGCAACTTGGATAAATAACATACAATAAAAATCTTCACAAGCAACTGTCAACAACAAAATTCAACCAAAAGAAACAAAATTTAGTGAAAAGCAAGAAAGTTTAACTCTCTAACCTGAGAACACGCCTCATTCCCAAGCAAATCCGATAGACACAATCTCCCATTCAGCAAAACTTTGAATAAAAATCATAAACTTTCTGCCATGGTCTCTCATACCATGAACAGATAACATTCCCTGTCATACAAACAACCACAAAATATCAAATAACAAATGGGTAACTTCAACCCCACCCCCCCTCACAATACCAATCAAATCAACTTGAAACCCAATCGGGTTGACTCAAAATCCTCCAAAACAAGATTTTGAAAAGTACCCAGACCACAACTGAAAATCAAAATGGGTTGATCAAATTTGTTTAATTTGACCATAAAGACTGTACCTGCTCGTAATGAATTCACTCGACTGGGTAGTATTCCCTCTGGCGCACCTTAGCATCGTCCCCTCATTTGGGTGGCAATAGGCGGCACAGTCGACTGAGAAGAGATGGAGAGAATGAAAAAGTGTTTGCTATTGTTGTATTCTCTACTACTGTAGCACCAAGTCTTGTTTTTTGCAGAAGCACCCTTCGTGTCATAATTTTTGGAGTCTGAGACTCTGAAGTGCTCTGGACCCTAAGGCATATTACGTTAAGAAGATGTGGTAAGAGGCAGGAGACTTACCTGTTCAAGGCATTAGTGAAGGGTGTATGTCAAAGCCAGCGTACTGAAATTAGTTTGCAAGAGTAAAATCGATAAAGAGCATTGTAAGCACCAGTATCCAGCAACTTTCCTCTTGCAGTAGTTTATACATTCATTGACAAGAACATTGAAAGTACATGAGAGAGAAGCTAATGCAGATATACAAGCAAGGAGAATTGTAAAAACAACTCCGACTAAAAGAATAGCCCAGTTGCACTGTCCTCTGATTGAGGAATCCTTAATAACCTTCAAACCGCAAACCCAATTTTGCTTGGGTTTCAATCAACAGGAAGTCAAGAACCTGAGTTCATACTGGAATCACACTAACAAAGTTATAGAGTACTTGTTTTGAGTAGTTATCTAAGGTTGTAACTCATCTTTGAATGTAAGAACTCTCTGTTTTTTGCTAACCAATCTAGATGACATATATTCATTACAAGAGATAACAACACACAATAGCTTGAATTCACGAGTAAAATAAACCCCATTATCATCAACATCGCAGAGGTATTGTTGAAGAAAAAAATGAGATTACATTCTCTATTGGTGGGATTTCCTCGCGAATTGTGTTGGATCAAGTTTGCAAAACATCTGCAACCAGTTTGATAATACAACCTACTTGTGCAGTTGTGCCTACTCTCTATATCTCTAGTGTTATACTGTTACATTTCTTATTTGAAGTAGAATTTTTAAAAATTTTACGACTCAAAAAGAAAAATAAAATAAATTGAACCATATTGCTCATATGGAGGATACAAGGGCTAACAATGGTCTTTCTTGGTGGCATCACCTGCTTCCTTGAGCTGTGGTAGGGAGAGGTTGGACAGCCGCCAATGGGTTCACCTGGACAGAGAAAGCAAGCTGCCACATATCTACCAGAGCTTTCTTTATAGATTGAGCTTGTCTACTAGCCATCCTGAAAAAAAGAAGAAAAATAATAAATTAATTAAATGGTTCTAATTACAGGTTTAAGCAGATACCCATGATCCTAGAAACGGCTTAATTACCGAGGCAAAAGCTTGAACTGACTTCCTTTATTCAAGTGCCATTTTAGAAGATACATATTAAAGGAAATGATTTTTTCTTTCAATTACATCCTGTCAATACTCTTTTTCTAGGATATGATTAAGTTGACAACATTCAATATCACCATGAAGATGATGTGCAAAAATGTAATTCCTATTTTAGATGAATCCAATGCAGTCACCTGCTAATATGACTGTTTTGAAGTTTATCAAATTGAGTTCATCTAAAGAAGCAACGAGTACGGGAAGCTAAAATAGGAATTCTAGAACACACTGGTTGTAATGCAGCAGATGGAGTCAATCAAGTGATAAGAGCAAGAAGATATGCAATTACTTAATCATAAAACAAGTTGTGCTTTGAAAGTTGAAATACAAACAGAAACTACCGAAAAGATATACTCACCTCTTTAAAGTTTCTCGTTTCTTGTGGAAGTAATACACGAGAATCATAAAAGAGACCCACATCAAAATCTTTCCATGAGAGATGACTAGTTGAGTATTGCCAAACTTCAGGTTGACTGTACGATACCACCAGAAACACGGTTCTACCCGTTTAGTTAATTTTTGAAGGGTCTGTTTTCTATTATTCTCCATATCAGCTCCTGCATGTTCAACTGTTGACGTTCCAGAAGCTACTTCGTATCCAGATGAAGTCCAATCCATTCCAGATTGAGCTCCAGTTTTACCATCTGGCATGCCTTTCTCTGAACTTTGTAACGATTTGGTCACTTTAACAGAATACAAAGACCGCAATCTCCTCACAAGATCCTACATATTTCAAGGGACGAGTTATTATGTTTCATCACTTCATGAGCATCAACAGAACAGTTATAAATTTATAATCATCAAGCAGCAGTGTAAGTTTGATTTAGGGAAAATAAGAGTAAAGTATAGCGAATAAAATCATGTTGGAGTACTTGCATTGGGATACTACCCAGCATCCTGTTGCTTCCTGAATTACTGTGCCTAATTTTTTTATTATTTGCAGAATTTACCATTTAATTGTTTCCAAGTGGTATGTTTCGGCCCTCTAATATGACTACAGGCATTGAATGTAATGCAAACTGACGCACAAAAGACAAAGCAATAACATCAGATTGAACATGGTCGCACACTCGTATCTTTTCTCTTTATGTGTATGTGATCATTAGCACAGGCATATAAGTTGAGAGCAAGCTTTTCTTAGTAGACCTCCTTTGAGGGACCCGCTACATTGTCTACAGTTGCAACTGTTGCAGCTTCAAGGCACTAGCTATGGGTCATAGGTACTTTCTGCTATTACCTTACATTAGGTGCCAACCTTACATAAGTGTTTTGCATAAACAATCCACAGAAACAACCTCCATTTGCTCTATGATTCATGGACTTGCAAGTTTACGTTTAGGCTATTAAACTAAGATTACTGAGCAATGTTCATTGACCAAAAATGTTGAAGACAATGTCTAATTCAAGAACTTTTCAACCAGTCTTTTATCAAAATAAAAAGATGTAAGTGGTGATGTTTCTCACTTGTCGTTTTTCATCCGGTAACTCAGCTTTCTCCACCCAAGCAATCGCCATGTCCGTATCATTTAATATATCCCCCAGAAGTTTTACAGCATAGACCTCCACAACTTCCAAATATTTATCTCTCCCCAAAACGATGTGCCCTTCAGATCCTCTCAGGTAAGCTCCAGCTCCTTCTGTGCTAGAAAGAATATACTGTCCATCAACATATTTCCATTTGCCAAGAAATTCGCTAAGAAATTTTGAAGACCAGAACGTGAACTCTCTGTTATCTGAAAGCATGCCCTGCCAAAACCAAAATTAAGAAAATCAACATCTAGTCTGACATCAAAACTTAGGAGATCATAAAATCACTCGACATGTCCAACTACAGTACTTACTTATGACCTTGGTGCACACTAATGTTTGTGCAATCTCAAAAAAGTAATGATTTCCATCTATGCATTCAAATTTGAAATTGGGGAGGGAGGAAAAAAAAATAAAAGAAGAGACAACTTCGTCAACTCCATTTAATAGGCGAGGCAAGGGCTCAAACTCACAAAGAGGTGGCACTGGAGACCAGGGATGCTCGCAGGGGGGTTGTTGTGACATATAGGGGAAGGGGCCAGATAACAGTAGCAGGACACGAAAGGAAGGTGGTGGCATGGTTCACACTTCACAGTTTCTGTAGTGAAACGCGATGTGTGTGTGTGGGTGGCAACAGATTCCACCAGGGAGGTCCAAGCAGTGAGGAAGCATCAAGGTGGCGGGTAGATTGGAGCAGTGAGGTAGGAGGCTAGACTGATAGTATTTTTTTTTTTTTTCTTTCTCTTTAAGTCTAAGACTTTCATTTTATACAAGCATACACATAAAACTTTTAAGCAAATAAAATAAATTAAATTTGTGAACCAGGTGCACTGATCCCCTTTTCAGTGCGCCCAGTTTCCTTGCTGACATGATCACTTTAAATTCAGCCACTCAGAACCGTGACTTAGAGTTGAATTAACATACACAGTCAGAAGAACTTGACAGGGTACAACTGTCACTGGACCGAATAAAGCTTTAACCTCATTTAACATATCTGATACCCTGCGTGATTCAAAGAATAAGGTAAGAAGATGTACGGTTAGTTCTAACTGTTAGTTATAATAAGCTAAAAGAGGGTAAAGTGCTAAACTAGAAAATGGTGTACATGCAACAAGAAAACTATTCGGTTTGGCTGAAATATCAGTCCAAGTGTTTTAATTGTCTCATTCTTCATAGTACTACCAACATACACCTTTCAAAGGTTTAGTGCCTTAATTCATACATGGAACTTATTCCATAATCAGATATGCACAAATAGTTCTCACATGCGTAGGTACTTGCATACATACAGTATATATACCTGCATATTTTAATTTGTTGGGGGGATAGAGAGAGATCAATAAAGTGGATGACACTTTTTTTTTCTCACTCTCTCTGCTTTCCCTCTTTACACTACCATCCTGGAAAATATCCAATAGGATAGGGTGGAAAAGATAAACCTTGGCTTTAGGTGAATTGATATACCTGCCCAATTCTTGCAAGGCCTGAACCAACACCATACCAGCTGATTCCATCATGTCAGCCAACTCAACCTCGTCTACTGATGCAGCACAATCAGTTTTACATATGCGCTCCAGAACAGTCGAAGCCAAAGATGCTGCTTCCTCAAACATACAACAAACAAGATAGCTGCCAAAGAAAATACAACACTAGAAAGTTAACATAAAATAGACCAGGAGTATAGGCTGCATATGTCTTGTTTCCAGAGCAAGAACATGTAAATATGATTGAGAAACTAAGGTGATTCTTCATCAGTTCTTGGATAAACACACAATTAGCTACAAATAACCAACAAGACTATGGGAGTAGGCTTTTGAGAAATCTTTTAGAACATAAAGTTATTAGGACATTCTTGCCCAGAATGTAGTATCAAGTTGTTTAAATCAATTATTTTGACAAAGTTGTGTTGCATGTTTTTGTCAGTTTTCCCTTCAGTGATATTTTTGTAATTAAAGCATTTTATTCTATTTCAACATCAGTCATATTCAAGCAAGCTATGATGCAATAGCAATTGTCAAGAGACAAATAGTACATTGACTAGCGTATGCTCCAGGCATGGACAGTACTAGGGCTGAAAGACCAAAGCACTGCAGTTAAAAAGCGCTTAGGCGCATGGCACACACTTCCGCCCCATTGCAGCCTAGGTGCACATATGCTCATGAAGCGCACTTAATTAGCATTTTTAAGTTAGTCGCAGGGCGCTAAAAAAGCGCCTTTCACACATGCCTATTTATGCATGTGCCAGGACATATTTAAAAAAAAAAATTTAATATTTTTTCTATATAAAAAAGAAACCTAATAAGGGCAGCCATCAAGCCTAAACCCCTTAGTGTTTGTTAAGTACAATCAAACATTGTTGGAGAGCTATAATCATCAGGATAAGATTGCTCTCATTCCCCAAGTAAATTGGTTGTAGAATCCAAAGAGTAGCTTACCGGAGAATTTTATCAAAATGATAATGCTGATAAAGATCAAGTACATGAAAATGATGATTTGGACTGGGAAGCAATGGAAAAGACTTGTGGCGCCTTGGTGCTTAACAAGATTAGAAGCATAACCACCAAATACTCAAAGTAAAGGCAAAAACACTGCCACAAGGGGAAGATTCCAACTTAGAGATGAAGAGTGTGAAGAGGAAGAAGATGAAATGGAAGTTGAACCAAATGAATTAGAACAAGAAGAAGATAGTGATAACCTTGGGTGGAGGAAGATGATGCAACATTCGATGATGTATGATTGAGAAGTTAGGATATGGGAGGCTTGGGATCATGAAACTTGCTTCACTTTTTGATATGTTTGTTATTTTGTTGGCTTGTCGCAATTGCAAGAATGTTTGGCTTTATTTAGGTTAATTTGTGTTTGGATCTTATGGTTTGTATCGGTTTGAGTTTAGGTCCCAAGTTTGTCCAACTTTGAGTCTGAATTCCAGGACCATGTTGACCTCGTTGACCATCAACTCTCCATTACAAATATAGGACCTAAACGTAAAGTTGGTACAATTGTGGAACCTAAAGTCCAAATATATCTATACCAAAGTCAATATTATTCCCAACGAATAAAAATTAATGTAATTACTAGATGAAGAGTTAACGGTCAAGTGTCTTGGGACCCAGACTTAAAGCTGGACAAACTTGGGACCCAAACTCAAAGCTGGTATAAATTATGGGATCCAACACAAATTAACCTATTTTTAATGATGTATTTGACTATTTGACATTTTAGTTTGGAATCTTGGTGCAAGTTTTATGGTTCATAGTGCTAGTTTGTTATCTTGAAAATTTGTTGTTTTCTCTTATATGAATTTGCATGTTAGATATAAACTTTATAGTGCATATATCCTTTATACATATTTTCAAGTGTTCTAATTGACATCTCCTAAAGTAAGTTAGGCGCACGCCTCGCTTTGCGACTTGCGCCTAAAGCACAAGGGTATTGTGCCTTGAGTGTGCCCTGACTACACTAGACCCAAGTAAGGCACCATCGTGCTGAACTTGGCAATGACACTTGAAATATAGCGTTGTACTCCATTAACTTATCTTTTGGGACATTGAAACATGAAGTCTTCTATCACTCTTGGAGGTTAGGTTAAAGAGGATGAGAGTTGAACATTCATCACTTCAAGTGGCAAAAAAATTACTGACTACAACTGCAATAATTCACTAAACAAGGTGACTCTTCCGACTATGTTTTCCATCCGCCGCAATGAATGTACTCCCACTACTCAAATCCAAACAATCAAATAGTACTAATATTGATCACATCAATCATCATGGGGTCTTTTTTTTTTTTTTTTTAACTGGTCAAGCACAGATTAGGAGCCAACAAACCTCTGGCGTTCTTCAGCAAGAATCCTAAGGCTATACCTATGAGAAAATATAACGACCAAAATTTTGAAGAACCCTACCAAAGACGAGCACAATGCATAAAAGATGCTTGACTTGATACCAAAAATGTTTAAGTACAAGTAAGATTGTTCAATAAAATGTTTCATACACCCATTAGAACAGAAGGACTCAATCAATGTAGAAGTTGCATTTGAGGTTACAGTCTAGAGGGGAAGTATGGAACAATATATCCTGGACTGGCTAAATGAGGCAAATTATGTGTTGGCTTTGTGTGTCTATATTGGACATCATCCATGTTCATGCTTTCACGCAACAAAATACAAAATAAGAGATAATCCCGTTCTATTTCTAGGAAGAACAACAAGAAGAAAAATGTAAAACCTTAACAAACTCAGCTAGACTTACAAGGGACACCCTTCATGTTTGTTGATATGAAAATGGGGGCATGTGTTCTGTTTGTGTCCATACTGCTTGGTAAGAATTTATCTCGAATATCGTCAAAACTAAATTTTTTCCAACAGTTTTGATTATACATCAAAATAGACTATCATCATAATCGTACACGTGGCAGAGAACATCCATCACGAGGATATGACGTTCAATCTGTTGGGTCCGCTCATAAACCCCAAAAAGAATAAAGCCAATCACGAAGACCACTAATGATAAGATATAAATGAAGCCCAAACCCAGGCCCGAACGAATCAAAGCTCGAATCCAGGTCCAATAGAGTTCTCTCATAAAGAAGATGAACTTTGCATCAAAAATAGTCGTGGAGGGAGTTACGCCTCCACGGATGCATCTCCATTAAGGAGGAGACTATTACGAGAAACATCTCATTCCGTTGCGTCTTACATGCTTAAGTCACACGGAGAATTAACCGCGACCATTATAAAAAGTAAAGAGTGCATTCGACACATGTATGTAACTTTAATTAAGTTTTGTCCAGATTTACTTCCTTCTTCAAACAAAGTTACTGACTTAAGCATCGGAGTGTCTTCGACCACTAAAAAGGTAGTCATTGGCAGTCTAACATTTGTTTTGCATATCAAACTCACAAGAGGATGATTTTTGGATGCATCAAGTTCCATTCAGGTTGTTTGATGGGTTACATTGGTAGGTTCATAGCTTCCTTCCCAGTGATTAGTTGTTTTATCTGTGCTTCCACCAATGCCAGCTTGGATGATGATCTTACAGGAGAGTGAAGACAATGGGGCATTTGTCTACTTAAAATCTACTTATTGTGTGCTCTTCACATCACTTTTTGTTTCTTTCCATTGAAACTTCTTTTGGGTTAACTCAAAACTATATATATATATATATATAATTAAAAAAAATTAAAAAATAAAACCTTCATTAGGTTAATAACACAAAATCTACTGAATATTTTACATGACAATGCTCATACACCTATTAACGATGTCAATCTCACAAAGTGACCAACTTGATCAATTGATATGAAACTTTTCTCAATCATTTATTGGGAGTGCACTCATAAACAATTGAAACAACATGAATCAAGAAACCCCACATAACAATTAAGAAAAAAATTGAAAAAATAAAAATATCTTGTACGAGTTGGGTAAAGAAAGAAAACTAATTATTAGAAATAGTTCAGAAACTCGAAAATTTTCCAACCTGATGGAATCATAAAGTGATAAGGAAAAATGGGGTGTGGGTTCTACCTCTCGGAACGTTCGATTTCGTCCCAAATCGAAGAGGCTGTGAGAGGGAGAGACATTTCCTCTTCTTCTTCCTCTGGGCAAGAAATTGTTCTCTTTCAAGTGAAGGGTCGATTTTGATAAAACGGGATGAGCAGTTCTACGCGTCGAGGAAACGAGCGAGGAAATGGGCGAGGGAAATGAGGTGGCGGAGTGAGAGTTGTTCATCCCGTTTGAGATGCGTGCGTGAAAAGTTAACGCACGTATCTCGAGTGAGATGAACGGCTCTCACCCCGCCACCTCACTTCCCTCGCCCATTACCTCGCCCAATTCCTCGACATTTAGAATTTCTGAAACGGGATAGAAGAAGACATGTGCCCAAGACAGGGGATAAGGACACCTATACTTTTAGACAAGAGCCACCACAAATACACGGGATTGTCACCCAGTTTCATCTAGTTACTACCTGGTTTCATCTAGTTTTTACATAAATTGTGAACCGAACCGACTTTGTTCGGTTTCAAAATTTTCAAATTAAATCGAACTGATTCTAAGTTATGCTAACCGTAATCGAATCGAATCGGCTAAAATTGAAGCAAGACCGAAATAATACCGAATCGATCGACTATTTTAAACATATTATATTATTTTTATATAAAACATATATTATTTATTATATATACTCGGTCAATTCGATTTAGTTAGTTAAAATCACATAAAAATCGAAAATCGAAGTGGTCGCTTCGGTTTTGAATTTTTAAAAATTTAAAACGATTCGAACCGAATTTAAATCGAACCAATCGGTTAGATTTTTATCAGTTTAATCGATTTGGTCGGTTTTTATTCAAACCCTACTCATTACTAAGATTGTGTTGCTTAACTTGGCTTTGTTTGAAAATCTAACATCCTATGTAAAAATAAAATAAAATAAATTTTTTTATACTATTAGTTGATTTTTCTTAATTAGTTTTCTGTTTCATTTCTCCGTTTACACCCATTATCCACTATTCTTTGTTCATCCATGCACAGTTTCCTACTATATAGTCACTTTTTCATTAAGTGGCTTCCATGTTTTCCTTTTTCTTCATTGAGATCCTTGAGACTTCATGTGATTCACCTATTTATTTGTACCTCAGCTAGGCATCACTACTAGCATCATCTTTATTTAGAATATTATAATAATGCTATATTGTATACAAATTTACAAGTCATTGCCAACTACACCTTGTATTGAATATTAACTTAACTAAAGAAACTTACATATTTCATGATAGAATCGTTTCTTAGGCTTCTCGTAGAGAAAAACATAGTTGTTTTCTTGTTGAGCGTTATTTCACACTTGACATTTGCTTCAATTGAGCCATTGATTTCCATCAACAAAACTATTGTCTTGACCCCTAATAGTTGTTTGGGGATATTAAAAGGTATGCACTTGCCATCTTCACTAATTTGATTATTTAATTTGGGTCTTATTGAAAGAAAAAATTGACAATCACCTTATTACTCACATTGTTATTAGCCTCTTACTAGTATGATTGTTTCCTTATTTTATACTTATAATGAACAAATCTGTCTTGAGAGTTGAAACCATCATAATACCACTTTCTGTGTACATAGGTTGATCAACTCTACACACAAACATGCTCTGTCATAGCAAAACAACTATTGACTTAAGCCATCAGTGTGTTAAGTTGGTACGGGTTCTTCCGACGGGCTCATACACCCCATAAGGCTATTCATATATTCCAAAGGAATTGATTCTTCACAAGGAATATCGAATATTCAGAGTTTTCAAACATCCATAATGCTACAGGTTCTAATGTCCAAGTTTTGGTCCACGAGGTTAGTTCCAACATAAATACGGATAGACACAATGCCTTCAAACAAGTTCAACAACATGGTCAATTGGTAAGCATTAATATTACATGGTTATACCCATATAGGATGCCCATAGAAATCCACAATTCATTTTATGGACTAAGAAAGTTGAGCAATGACCCATTAAAAGGCTTTATATGGGCATCCAAATACTGTAATCATAAAATAAATAAATAAATAAATAATAAATATGAAAAATTAGCTCGGGACGGGACGAGATTGAAAATCTTCATCCCATTCTAGATCGGGACGGGACGAGATAGGGATGAAATTATTCAATCCCATTAAGACCCAAAAAAATTGGGACGAGACAAGATCGGGATCGCAGGATGAGATGCCCACCTCTACTAGTGACGAGTATATATTTCAAAGCATTTGGATTTGAACACCCCTCGTGAATCCATTTTTAGAAGGATCTTTGTGGGGTGGGGATCTCTAGAAATCGAGGTACAAGTAAATTTCCAGCCTCCTTAAACTCCCGAGCCTTCTCCAAGACCGCCGCACAGTGACCTCGCTTCAAATCCCCCTCTCTCTCTCTCTCTATTGTCTTCACCAAACAAAAACCCCACGAACTTTCCAATCTAGGGCTCTAAAATTGCAATCAGGGATCTCTCTATCCGAAACCCCACACCTTATATTTGATCAGAGTAAGTAAAGCTAGGTTTTTTATTGCTCTTATCATCAAAGAAACGATACTTTTGTACAGTTTGTATGCTAATTGATCATTTACTTTTGTTTAGGAGAAGTAGTGTGAGAACCCCATGGCGGAAGATTTACCTTCAATGCAGGTAAGTTTGCTAATTTGGGTTTAGTGATGATTGTATCGAGTTTCTAATGTGATTGTTTTTAGTGATTACAAGTGATATTAGTGACAACTATATGTTTTGGGTTTTATTGATGGATTGTTCATTGGGTCAATACTTTGATTAGTTATATAGCTAAATATCAAGAAAGGGTTCTAATGCAAATAGGAAGAGATTATGAACTCGTTCATAATGCTGGTTCGGGTGGGGAGGATTAGGTCTAACATTCGCCACTTCAAACGGGTGCTTCACACTATTTTGTTTGTTGAATTATAAAGAATGGGTTGGAGGGATGGAAAGACAAAGAAAGGGATCACTACGAGGTCAGGGTAATGGCTAATGGGTTTCCTTTGGACTTGGGTTGAGCATTGTCTTCATTGTCGTGGGGTTTGATTGAATTTACTGAAGGGATGATTTTCTGTAGTTATTAAGATTGTTAGCACTTGGTACCATTTTGGATGTTATGTTTCTTTGCTATCTGAATTTACTTTTATTTCACTTTTTTCGTGCACATGACAACAATCCCCAAAATGTTAAATTATGATGAATAAGGAAATGCAGACTGAGTTTTTGAATATTTGATCAAATCCTTCAGTGACGACTGGTGTAATTCATTTGAGCAGGAGATTATGCTGGAGTTTCGTGCCGGTAAGATGCTTACGGAGGGGACAAGGGTGGTTCCTGACACTCGTAAAGGACTCGTACGCATTGGAAGGGTGTGTGATGTTATATCTTAAGCAATCTATGACAGACACAGATAAACTGTTCTTCAAATGCTTATTCACTTTGTCATGTTAAAATGTATCTAATCCTGCATACAATCTGTATTTGCCAGGGGGAGGAAGGGTTGATCCATTTTCAGTGGCTTGATCGGACTCTAAATATTGTTGAAGATGTATCCTTTTCACTTTCAGGTGTCAGCTGATAGAACTCTATTTTGATTGAAGTCTGTTCATTATTAATTTGAAGTGCTGTACTACTTGAAATATAGAGAGAAGATAATGATTTTTTTTATCCAAAGGGTTGTCTATGGAATACCGTAAAAACTCGAAAGTAGTATGTTTCCTTTACGTTTGGCTGCTATATACGTGTTTTGTATTTTGTTGTCATCTTTTTGTAGTAAATCTCCTCTACTATGATGTGATGGTAGGAAGCATGGACACTCTCCGGGTTTTCCATCTACGTGTCAAGACATTTGTGTTGCAATCGAATACTCTTTGGGTACCTGTGGGATATGGTTATGCACACCCATGGGGTTGACATGCACATAGTGAAAATGCAAATTGAACAAATAAGATAATGTATGTGTTTTTGATACGTTGATAACTTTTGTAGTTGAAGATTGATGCAAATGTTAATATAAAGCACAACTATATCCTTGTTCTAAAAGTTTGGAAAGTTAATTTATGTGATTGCCTTGAGTGTTTTTTTTAATCACATATGATGTAAATCATGATATATAGTTTTCACTGTCTATGATTGTAATAGTATTATACATTAAATATTTTTTGTTGTCATGTCCTAGCTATACCTTCATGGCTTCATCATATATTCATAGTCCTTTTAAAATTTTCCGTTTTCTGTATATGTTTTATGTTTTACACGACATTCGTACCATGTATCCGTGCTTTATGTCTATGATTAATTAGTAAAATTATATAATTAGTAAAGTAATATATGACTATGATTAATTAGGAGACACGATTTAGGTAAGTGTAAAAATTGTAAGGTTATACCAGGGGATTGTCCGACAAACCAACATAGGCTGTTAGTCATGTCTTTTTGTCTTAAGAGTAAATGTTATATTGCTAAATAACATGTTAGATCTAGAATTAAGTGGTGGACCTTATAAGGAGATGTGTGCCAAAAATTTAGAAAGAAGATTGGGTGGCCAGTCAGTTTCAGAGGGTTGGGAAAATCTAGAACCAAAGGATAGGACTAGTAGTGCGGATATTTTTGAACATTTGGCAACGCAGATGTGTAACAAACTATTGCGAAAAAGAAAATATGATTTAAGGAGTGGCGAAAATATAGCATATGATGATCTGTATAATATGTTAGGTACAAAGGAAGGAAAAAAAGATATTTTCAAGATAGCTAAAGCTAGATAACGAAAAACTAGAGACTTAAGTCATGTTAAGTGTGTTAAGCATGGGGATGGAAGAGTTCTAATGCAGGATAAAGCTATTTTAGATGGATGGAAGGATTACTTTTGGAACCTACTCAATGGAACACATGTAGGGGAGTTAAACTTGGAGGGGTATGTTTCACAAGAAGGGAGACATCGCGTGTTTCATCACAGAGTTAGTGCCACCGAAGTGAGAAAAACTTTAAAAAAAATGAAGACAGGGAAGGCAGTTGGATCATATGATATACCTATTGAAGCGTAGAAATGTCTGGGAGAAGTTAAGATTCAATGGCTAAACTCTTTAATAGGATTTTGGAAACTAGAAAAATCCCAAATTCGTGGAGGCATGGCATTGTAGTATCGATTTATAAGAACAAAGGGGATATTTAGAATTGCTCGAACTATAAAGGGATAAAGCTTATGAGTCATTCGATGAAACTTTGGGAGAGGGTTATAGAATGAAGACTCAAGAGTTTAACCATGATTTCGGAGAATCAATTTGGATTTATGCCGGGTAGGTCTACTACGGAGGCCATCGTTCTACTTAGGCAAATTATAGAAAAATATTGAGAGGAACGTAAGAGTTCGCATATGATTTTTATTGATTTGGAGAAAGCTTACGATAGGGTCCCTAGGGAGTTAATTTGGTGGGTGTTTGAAAGGAAGAAAATGTCTCAATGTTATGTCGATATCATTAAGGATATGTATGAAAGGGCTGTAACAAGTGTTCGCTCAGTGGGTGGGATGTCCAGTGAATTTCCAATGTCAGTAGGACTACATCAAGGGTCAGCCTTAATTCCATATCTCGTTGTTTTGGTCATGGATGAGTTGACGAGACATCTGCAAGAAGATATACCTTGGTGCATGTTATTTTCAGATGAATTGTATGAGACTAGTGAAGGTTTAGGTTAGAAATTAGATAGGTGGCGATAGACTTTAGAGAGCAAGAGTTTTAAAATTAGTCGTTCGAAGATGGAGTATCTAGTGTGCAATTTTGGTTGTGAATCGCGAGGGAGGACTAATGCAATTGAGATAGAATGTGTAGAGGTTCCAGAGTGTGAGACTTTTCGATATTTAGGATCTATAATTCAAAAGAATGAGGCTATTGGAGAAGACGTAGACCACATGATTAAACTGGTTGGCTGAAATAGAGAATGACGTCAAGAGTATTATGCGATAAAAAGATGTCTGCAAGGCTAAAAAGGAAATGTTATAAGACAATTGTTCGACCAACCATGCTATACAGTTCTGAATGTTGGGCTACTACGGGACAACATACGCATAGGATGGCAGTAGCAGAAATGCGTATGTTAAGGTGTATGTGTGGTAAAATCCGTATGGATAAAATTAGGAATGAAAGAATTAGGAGGCACTTAGGTATAACGCCCATAGAGGACAAAATTAGAGAAAGGCGTTTAACTTGGTTTTGTCGCGTGCAGAGGAGGCCAAACACGACGCCAATTGAAAAATGTCTAGATTGGCAAGTTAATGAAGGGTGTAGACGGAGGGGGCGACCGTTGAAAATTTGGATGAAGGCGATGAATGAAGACATCATTGAGCTTGTTTTCGGCGAGGATATGTGGGAAGACCGTATTGCTTGGAGAACAAAAATCCATGTAGCCGACCCCAAAAACATCGGAAATGGGCTTTGTTGATGATGATATAATTATAAATTTACACCATTTTTATTAATTATTTATTTTTGTGATCTATGACTATGATTAAATTTTAAAAATATATGCTTTGAAAAAATTGACCGATTAATCCCGGTTAACATCGCATAATCGTAATTCGATCATGAACCACGCTACTGCCGCTTTCTGATATAATTGCATAGGCATAAATATGTGATCAGTATGCTGTATGGAATAGTTGTATACAAGAAAATATTTGGTCGAGAGGGCAGTCATTAAAAATACCTATCCTTCATACTCATCTAAAGTTCTAAACCAATGCGTTAACGTCTTCTTAACCTGGGCATTTTAATTTTATGTACTTTATTATTAATTTTTTTTAATTTTTAATTTTTTTATTGTTAACCTTCATTAACAAATAATAACTGACAAGAAGTTCAATGATCCAAAGGAAAAACAACTATCAAACAGAACACTAAGAGAACACCGGCACCATGACTGATCTCAACTAGTCAACTACCATTCCACTGGAATTATGTAATGAAAATCAAATTCACTCTCATAAACCTCATCCAAACCATCATGAGCTTCCAACACTTAAAAACACTATCAGAAATCCACTTAAAATCTTATCAACCATCTCCAGCCACCTCAACCTCTGTACTTCACCATTCTGCCCTGCTCTCATTAGTCATTATCTTCTGCAGAGAGAATATTAGAAGCATGACAGGAAGCCTCAGTCACTTCCTCGCACACTCTCACATTCCTGTATTGAAACTAAATGGAAACATTTCATGTTAGTCTTGTACCAAACCGTGTTGTCCGAATTGTTTCCTCATTTTTAAATTTGACAAATTTGCCAAGTTTCCCTATACTGGTTTTTTCAAGGCTATCATTTCGAATATTGCAACACATAGCAAGACCTGTTTCCGTGGGATTAAAGGTTTATAGTTTACCTTGACTCAGAATATCACAGGACCAAATTGTTTTTCCCGATGAAGCAGTTTTCGAAAAGGTATTGCGGGTTATTAAAAAGTGCTGAATTGTATCATGAACTGGTTAGATTAGATATTTATCATTTTTGTTTTTCTTGTTTATTCAGGTCAATCAATCATCTGGAAGAGTGTACATTTTGAAGTTCAACACAGACAATAGGAAATTCTTCTTTTGGATGCAGGTTAATACTTGTTAAATCCTACTTTGTAAAACTTCTTTAATTGGTAGTCTTTGGTTATCTCAAATTTGTTTTTCTCAATTGAATGTAATGCAGGAACCAAGTGTTGATGGTGATAATCAAATATGCACCTCAGTCAACTATCATATTAATCGACCATTAGGTAGACAAAGTTCGATCTGTGTCTGAATAGTTCCTAGACATTGCTTTGCTTTATATAAAACTCATGGCTGCTTATCTCTTTGCCGGAGTTAGCTGGTGAAGGAGACCTTGAAGCCTCAGTGCCCCAAATGTCTGAAATGTCGGAAGACATGGTTGAAGATGATGTCACATCAAGGTATGCTTGTTGGTCTTTACTTTTGGAACCGCTACATTATGGTTTTCGCCTTTTTGGAAGCATGACGCATCATTGATCAATCTGTTTTCAGTTTTATATGAAATTTGAGATGTTATGATTTTGGACTCTAGTTTGTGTCTTATGTTTCTGGCTGGCATTGTGGAAAAGTAAAAAAAAATCATTTATTTAAATGTTTAATGGTTAAGGAATAAATGAAACCCAAACTGAAAACATATAAGATGAAAAAAATAGATCCACATGAAGAGGTCACTGAATTTAATGGTTAATGTGTAATATCAAAAGATATATATTACATATCTACATTTAGGAATCAAGGAAATTTCTCATTCTTAGGATTTCATCATTTTTGTTATTTTATTTGTATTAGGAAAGTATCTTCTGGATTTTAGGGGATTCGATTGGTCAATATCTCTGATACAAATTTTACGATTAGATTCATCATAGAAGCCAAACAAGATGATTACCAAATGGTGAAAGCAACCACAGTGGGTTGAATAGAATACTGAAAGCAACCTCAGTCGGTTGAATACCCCCTCCCCCCACCAAAAATAAATAAATATATATATATATATGGAAAAAAGTGTCCTCCATTTATAGGGAACCCACATACCATCCACTCCTTATTAAAAAGTAAAAATATAATTGAAAGCGGGACCCGGGGTATTGGACCCAGGTCTTATGAATGACACGAGTCATTCAAACAAAAGCTAATTCCACATTGGCGACTTCTTAGATGGTGTACGCCTTTTGAGATGGCAGCCCTAAAGTTTTTCCCTTTTATTTATTTATTTTTGCGGAAGTGTCTTAAAGGGAAAGGACCGGAGCCCCTTGGTAAAGTGGAGAGACGAAAAATAAATCTAGAAGATGCTTTCCTCATTAAGATATAGAGTGGGTTGTTCTTATCTAAGAACTAACCATAATTTCTTATGGTGAATTTGTGCGTATATTATCGCCTCTGCAACATTTGTTAATGCTGATGTGTGAGTTATTACTTGACTCCTATAAGCTTCAGGCAGTTGATTTTGGGTTCGGATCATTGGATGTAAACAATTGGCTTGACTTTGGTGTGAGTCACATGTTACGAACAATACAGGACAATTGGCTTGACTGTAGTTTGAGTCACATGTTATGAACAATAAAGGTTCACTTCATAAATAAATTTTGAGACACTTAAAAGGAACTGGATTGTCATTTGAATGAATGAAACGTTAGAGAGGGAATGCAGATAAATTCTAATTCATACTCGTATTCCATTAGAATCGTTGTTCGTCTTTGTATCAAATCAATAATTTGAAATTAATCTAAAGTTGGTTTAAGACGGTGCTTATTGACAATTCTATCTGGAAGAGTTAGTGGGCAAATTCAGCTTTAAATGTTGTTATCGGTAAGTTCTTTTTATAACTTTGATCTCGAGTTCTCTTAATGCTGCGACATGACATACTTCCAATGCCAAATTGCGAGTAAAGAATCAACCACCCATTGTCATTTAACATCACCCATTGTCATTTAACATCCAGATAATTTCCAATTAAAATGTGTCACATGCCGAAATATCACAAGGAGCACCTGATCCCTGATAGTCACAGGGAAAACTATATATCTGGATGACTATTACTTTTTGGATATTTGGACATCATAGACTGATATGAATACATGTGGAGAGTTATCATAAAAAGGAATGTTTGAAATGCTTCTGGCTGTTTTCAAACCCTGCTAAATCTTCTCTATCCATACAGTTTGGACAGTGTTGCATGCATGTGAAACACATCCAAAACAACCGTTCTCTCTTAATTGTTAAAAAAATCCGAAGAGCCTGTGAAGCCATAATTTTTTGTCTGAATCTTTTTTGTTGACATTCTTTGACATTTTTGTTGTTAGTTTTCTCTTTGTTGAGAACTGTTTGCCTCATGTGTTCAGGGCAGCAAACTTGATTGGTCCAAACCTGGGGCAGAAGTAACTGGTGATGTATCTTCTTCATCTGGACCGGTAAAACTGGCAGATCTGCAGAGAATATTAAGTAGCATTGGACCTGCAGGTATTATTTATTATTACTTTTGGTTCTGAAGGTGTCTGATTTCTTTTTATTCTGTGCTCTAACACAAAATTATTGAATGTCTCATCTTGTAGATGCTGCTGAAGATCCAGATGGAGGTAACTTTTGTGACTTTCAATAACACGTAATATAGATTTCATTGGGTGGATTGTAAAATAGTGTGCCAATTTGGTAGTAACATTTAACCACATCGTCTGACCAACTGACAGTCCGGTTGGAGTAAAATTTCATGGAGTCAAACGTCAAAATATATCTGAGATGATCCCCCGATACCTAACAGTCCTATGTTCCTAACCAAACCAAACGTGTTCATGTGCACCTGCTATACAAGGGGTTAGGAATGATAATCTTATCCAGACATTTTTGGCCTAGGAAAGCTGGATTAGGTCCCTTAAAAAAGGCAATATGTATTTCCATTCTTGTGAACAAGTCTTAAAGAAATGCAGACTGATGGACTTGGTTTTCCTTGTAAACTATACTTCCAGAATTCTTTTCTTACAAGATTTTCATACTTTATTTCTCTTAAAGGTTTGGGATTGGGAGACATTCTGAAACCTGAGTTGATCTTGCCCTTAATTGAAACACTTCCATTGGAACAACGACTAGCATCATACTTGCCGGAGGTAAGGAACTTTCAACACTCTAATTAATTCTGTTTTATGTTGCAAATCTACATTCTTTATTAGGAAAGAGGGGTGGTTAGGATCTTCAACTTAACTCCTTAACACTGTATTTAAAATATTAGAGTGGTGTAATTTACTCGCAATGTATGTAATTTACCACTTAGAGAGTGGAGGCACTTAGTGTTTTATATATGGTTCAGTTAACCCATTTTGGACCGACGCTATAACACTTATGTGGGATCTGCGGATGATTTTTCTGTAAAAATCTTCCTGTCATGACAATCATCCTCACAAAATTCACTTCCTTACAACATAATCAATAATATCAAATCAAATGCTGTTATATTAAAAATTGAATAAAATGGATGGTAGGTAAATGGTTACATTTTTAAATTTCCATATCATTGTTCGATATGAATAAAAATGTCAAACAAATTTTTTTTTCTCGTGACGATAATGTCCATAATAGAGAGATCATCGTCACAAAAGGTAACTTGTGAGTGTGTCAAATGTTAAAATGTCTGTCAAAATAACCTGCCCACAACACTGTGGAGCTTTCGGTTGACTAGTGGTTATTACATTGCAGGGTCCATGGACTCCCGAGGATCTGATGGAATTGTTGCAAAGTCCTCCTTTTCGTCAGCAAGTAGAGGCGTTTACTTATGTGAGACGTTTGAACTTTGTGCTGAATTGGATTTCCCTTCCAAGTAACCATTCATCCTGACAGACTTTTATTATCTATTTTTGTATAGGTTTTGCGAACAGGACAGATAGATTTGTCTCAATTCGGGATTGACCCAAGTAAATGTGAGTAATTAGAGATCTCTAGAGCTCGAGTTTTGAATGAAACTAGTCTTGTTTTAGGAGTTTCAGTCTATTTCATGTATTTTGAGTGGTTTTGGTGTTGCAAGTTGAATTGAAGATTTATGTCCATGAGTTGTCTTAAGTCTGACATTGATGTATTGTAACAATATTATCCTTGTTTGCAGATAAGTTGAGTGTGCTATCTTTCCTTGAGGCGCTAGATGATTCCGTTGACAAAGTATCCGGATCTGATGAAATAGGGACCAGGCAAGATGAGAACAAGGACGTCGCAATGGATGAAAGCCATTAGGAGAAAGATGGATGCTGTCAACTGGCTTGTGGCATTTGGTGAATTGCTGATACTCATTCCCATTTTTTGAATTGTTAAAGAAGATGGAAAAACAGAAACTCTCATGATTTCGGAATTGAAACTTTTGGTGATCGAGCAACAAGAGGCAGGAAGGGAAAGAAAATGCCATCACCAATGTTTATACTCAGAACAATAAAACTGTCTGATTAGCTATTGTTACAGTGATTTTATTGTTGTAGGAATGGTGTGAAGTTCTTTAAGCTTTTGTTGACATTAGGTTTCAATATTTGAGATTTATCCTACTATATGTATATTGGTTGATTCTTCAGGCAGAATATGACAGGGTAAGAGAGCAATGTGAAGTTCTGTTGCTGAATGGTTGCGGTGCAATTGAGTGTTTTTTTTCTGTACCGGCTCGAATTTATTGAATTAGCCGTTGAATGGCTTTGAGAATGGTTTCTAACTGGAGGACCACCTGCAGTGATGTCTTGCGAAGAGGGATCAACATTCTTCGAATTTTAAACACTCCCAGCAAACCTCTCGCCAAACGACTACTAAAGTTTGTGTCGCAACTTGTAAGTTATTCAAGTCATTGGACATAGTCAACTATTAGAGAGGTTTAGTGAGAGGTAAAAAAGTTCTGACTAAAAAGCATGAACAAATGTTTGCTTCTACAAACGGAATGCTAAACAACAAATTTTACAGCACCTATAATCAACAACCCCATGGAAAATATGTCAATTTGTTATGGGTGCATGCCCTCGTAAGATGTGATGTAAACATCAGGGCACCACCATCTTACGTTTACATTTCTAACATAGCTTACCGCGAATGATGTCTAACACGTGAACTTAGTTAGTCATAGATTCTTCATAAGACCGTTTTTCTCATTACTCATGGGAATTCAAGTTCGAGGAGAAGGCCACAATTTTCATAACTATTTTCCGTACAACCATACAGACACATAGTTTATATCCAAATACGTTATGCTTCACTCGGTGAAGTGTATTCGCCGTGGTGGCCATCACGACCCCATGTGGTGGCTCAAATAGCATAACTTGTTGGATGTGGTGGCCCTCATCTAA
The DNA here is from genome assembly GCA_003290165.1 of Berberis thunbergii. Lineage (NCBI taxonomy): Eukaryota > Viridiplantae > Streptophyta > Magnoliopsida > Ranunculales > Berberidaceae > Berberis > Berberis thunbergii. The sequence goes on along the minus strand of QNQO01002078.1, from coordinate 90,158 downwards.
AAGACCCAGCCCCCCATTAAACTTGGGTGCTCTCTCATAGGCTACGCCCCTCTCCCTCCCTCTCTTCTAATTTGTTGAACACTCCGGAGAAGAAAAGACGAAGACGTTGAAGAAACAGGAAAGATTGGAACTTGAGGTCGCCATTGAGAGGTAAACATCGAGACTCTATTTGGGTTTGGCTTTGTTCGACTGTTTCCAACTTTATCAACAAGGGTTTTGGGTTTTGGGGGTGTAAAGAAAGGTTTAAGAACGAGTGTTCCCTCCCTCTCTCGTGTAGAGGGGTTAAGTCGATTTTGATTGCTCGCTTAGTGTTTGTGTCTTATAATTTCCTTATTATTTTGAAACTAATCTGATGTTTATGACTTCGTTACTTATTCTCGATTGATTTTTTTTTTTATAAGTAATTCTGATTTCTGAGGTGTGTATGGGTGTGAAGTATGGGTTTCTTGATTCTGAACAATGTAAATTCACTTAGAATTCCGTATTCGTGCAATGCAATCTACACTCATGAGGGAAATTTTAGATTTTTTTTTTTAGGAAAAACTAAGCTAGGAAATTTTGAGAAGATCCATATCATATGAATGGGGGTGGTACTATAGAGAGAGAAATATTTTGCTTCGGTTGAGTGAACTATCTGTAATGTGGAGGTGACTGAGATATATCTCTATCCTAACTTGTATTAAAGCTTTAAGAGAACCTCCTTCTGTCTGTAAAAAAAAAGTCCATTCTTTGCTTTAGAGTTGTAAAGGATACATTTTGATGTTAGAAATGGCGCTCTTTAGCAATAGTTGGCGACTAAGGTGACCTTAGGTGCCACATTTTCACCCATGTCCTGTTACATAGGTATGAAACTTTCTTTTTCCTTGACTTAGATAATCATATTTGTCTTTGATATTCGAGTAAAAGGGGGGAGGAAAAAAAATTCGTGTTTCTGAGATTCAAAAAGGAAGATAAAAGAAGAGAGAAGAGGAGAAAGAGATCTAAATCTCTCAATCTTCTTTGCAAATTACTTCATAGGCGAAGAACTTCTCTTCGGGTTAGTTGGTGTTTGTTAAATCTGTTGTCTTTCCTTTGGGTTCAGGGTGTAATTGTTTACTCAAGCAAAATAAGATTTCGTTTGGGGGATGAGCTCCTCCCTTCATTTATTGATATATAATGCATGTTCAATATTTATTATGACGCCCAACTTTATAATTTCACTTGGTTTTGGAAGAAAGATTCCCAGTTTTTCTTTCCCCTCTTATAGGATTACAGACCTGTTGCGCTTTGAGCGAGTAGAAGATATCATCTTTTTGTTCTTTTGAAATTGGCGAGTATGCATATTTTGAATTTTACTTGTTTTCTTTTCCTTCATATTTTTTTGAAAAAGAAGCTTCAAATTTAATTGTTGTTGTTGTGATAAATGTTTGTTTTGTTTCATTTGGTTTAGTTTGCTCTATTACAACTCACAGAGTCTTCACCGCGATGAGTTTACTAGTAGTTTCTCTCAATCTCTGTTTTTTATCCAAATTCTCCTCTAATGGTGCAGAATTGTGGTGGGTTCAGGATGCAATCCCTCTACAAAACCCTATGCGTGGCTATAAATCAGTTCTCAGTTGGGTCTGTCAAGAGATCTCTGTTCCAGTCTCCACCCAATTGCATTTCTCAATCTTCAGTTCAATGGGTATGTTTCTTACTTACCGTTTCATTTCAAGTTTGGATTTTTAAAAAACCCCATAGTGCCAATTTAAAGATGGCTCATTGTTAAGCTTATGGTATCTAAGAGTTGCAAGGGTTTTTTCAATCATGGTTAATGTTCATAGCTAAAAGCTGTACATTTATGCAACTTTGATGGATAAAGTTGTATTATCCTACATACTCCTTTGTGGTGTCCATGTAGAAGTGAAGTCAAGGTCTTATTTTTCTTCAGTTTTGTACTGATAGTCTAGCCTAATGCATTTGGGATATAGATGCTTGGGGGTTTCAAATACGCGCTAATGTATAAGTCTTGCATTTCTTAAGAGTTGATAGAATCAAGTTTTTTGGTTGTATTTTTCCTCTTGTGGCAAAATTTTGGTGGGTTTATGATGCAGTCCTTTTCCAAAACTCTATCTATGGCTAAAAAACAGTTCCTAGTTGGGTTTATGATGCATATAGGAGTTATTTATTTATTTTTTAATTTAATTGGATAGATGTTGGTTTAATCATCAAAGCACAACATTGTTAGTTATCGCCACTGGTGGAGTTGTCACAGTTCTGGATTCTTTCTAAGAATGCTCTTTTTTGTTTCAGAGATACAGGCTAACAGAAGTAGTAAGCACTGTTAAAATAATAGCTTACGTCTATGAACACGTTGTTTCTTCTTGATTTATGTTTATCTCTGCTATTATCTACTCTAATAAGTACACCACTATCAGCAATGATGGACTTAGAAATAGGCGAAATGAAACCCAAAACCAGATGTTGTCTACAGGATTTGGATTATCTACTCTAATACATTGAACAAAGTAGGTGATTAAGGTGGAAGAACATTTCATGTCAGCACAAATTTGCATCTTACATCATTATGGCTCAGTGCCTTACACGCTTTTTTCACATCGTGCATGCTATTCCCACAGTAGAAGAACATGAACCACACAAGGTTTGATGTACATTAATGGAAAGTGCTCACAACAAGAAGTCTTCACTGTGAAGAAGAGATGAAGAGGAGAATCCAAAACGTTTATGAAAACCTTTTCTTCTCTCAAAAGTCTAAGGTTGTGCGATAGGAAAATTCAGTAAGAAAACATTCTCAAAATAGGAGTTTTCATAAAACTATAAATCTGTTTCACACAATCTGACTCGTTAGAATTGTCCAAAAGTTTGACCTCTCGGGATCACCAAGTGTCAGACTGTCAGTTAACCACTTATCCAATCTAATTCCGTCGCATTCTTAGCCAACAGTGTCATACATATCTTGACCTCATGATTTTGCAGTCCAACTTTTACTAGTTATAATTTTTTACTTCTAGAGAACTGAAGTTTTTTTCTCCCCTCACATACTATGCATTACGTTTTTTGCAAACATCTTCCCATGAGGAGTCCAGTAAAATATACTTATCACGCACAAAGAATTGGACCCTTTGAAATATATGTAAACGAGTTGATGATCCTAACATGGAGTGTCCAACATGTGCTTGAAAAATCAATTGTCTTTGTTACATGGGTAATAGGTGATGTGGTAATAAGGGGATTGTTTGGGAGACATTGGCATTCACATCTCTTGGACTTTATTTTTTTTACTTTGATTTGAAACAAGTCCAACGACATTCTTCATAACAAATAAACTTGAAGGTTACATTTTCCTGGGTTTAGCATACAGGAAGTGAAACAAAGGTTGGAAGTGCAGAAGACCATTGGGGGTCTTGCCATGTGTTTGTAAGGCCTTTCCACGTTGGAGATTTAAGGGCCATTTTGGAAACTCAAAGTAGCTTGTTGATGTTAGAAAGTTGTAGTGGCATTTAGGCATGTTTTTGAGATTTATTTTGAATGTTGAAAACTATGCGGAACACCACAAATATATCTGTGAGAGCCGAATACATCCTTCCTTTGCTACACTCCATCCAACTGCATGTGTTCTCATCCCCATCAATCGGACTATGTGTCTAACCCACATCAACTTTTCTTCTCTTGGTCATCTTCCTCGAATTTCTCAGTGGTTAATTAAACTGGTGCGTACTTGGTATTTATAATTAATTGTTTGTCGTTACATCGATGAAAATGCTATGCCGCTGTAATCATCATTCTCAAATAATTATGAATGTGTCTTGGGAGTCGGGACTCGGGAGTACAAGACTCAATTTCTTGTGTATTTGTAACATTTTGTAGGCCCTTGTAAATTATCTTTGACACGTTTCAGGGAAACAACTTTGGTTGCCAAGCACAGTTGTTTTCAACTTATTATAATGGGATACCTCAAGTGCCATACTTTAGTAGTGGCCATGGGCCAAGTATGTTTAAGGAGGGTATGGTTGGGCGTAATTTCACCAAAAGATGGATTACGACAGTCAATTCTGAGGAATCCTCAAACGTCATACCAGATGTCACTCCTCCACGCATCAAATTTAAGAGGCTTGATAAAACAGCCAGAAATATAATGAAGGTATAGCATTCTATCTTAAGATCTTTGAATGATCAGTCTTCATTTATATCTCTCTTGATGTTAAAATATTTCTCCTTTTCACAGATTTTAGATAAGGAAGCAGTAGAGGACGTGAAGGCACATAGGGAGATCCCTGATATACAACCCGGTTATATTATTCAACTCAAAGTGGTATAATGTTGTATGTTTTATTGAGGGTGGAAAGTTATTTTTCAAAAATTCTGTGAACTTTTTGTTCCTAGATTGACCCTGAAATGTACAGGAAGTGCCTGAAAACAAGCGGCGAGTTTCAACTTTGAAAGGCATTGTTATTGCGAGGCGGAATGCTGGTCTACACTCCACATTTAGAGTGAGGAGGCTGGTAGCTGGGGTTGGGGTGGAATCTGTTTTCCCTCTGTAAGTAAATATGTAGATGCTAATACTGAAATGTGCAGTCTATTTCAGTTTCCAAGCTTTATATTTGCGTGTTTTTCTAGACAAGCAGGCAATGAATGCAGTTAGATGTTTGATCAGAAAACTAATCTAATAAATAAACTTTCAGAAATAATCTTTAATTTTGACGAATATATAATTGAAATTTATGCTAATAAATAACCATCATTCTGCAAATTGTATGCAAAATTTAGAGCAAGTTGGTTATTATATATTTCTCGATGTTATTAGCCTTCCATGTCTATAAATAAACAAAAAAACATAAGTAAATTTGATATTCACGAATACAATGAGCACGTCTATGGTGGCCTGCCAGGGATATGGGGTCAAAGAATAACTGTTAGGTTTCCAAACATCTAACATTTAAAATTCTGTACTTATCAATATGATCTTAATAACTATTTAAAATAAAGTGATAGAATATTCATCTTGATCATCCAAAGGACTTGTTCCTTGCTGGTGATGATTTATCATTTTCAATTGTTAAGATTGTGTCTGCTCTCTCAAATATCTCTGATATGTGAGGGCCATTCAAATTTTCAGTCTATTATGTTTTGTTTAATGTACAGACTACAGATCACTTTTAATCATCATCAAATTTGTGAAATAGAACAGTATAGGATTATCTTCTAATTCAGACTTCTTTTTGAATTAAAATTTTTTATGATGTGAGTTGCACACCAACTTCATACCACACTACATTTTTCTTTTAGTATTTTACAGTTTTGCTCTTCTTATAAAAGGGCCAAGGCTCTTCTTTGTGTCCTGTTTTGACTATCATACTAGAACTTAAGGGGTTTGAATCAAATTAATTAGTTCAGTTTTTGGACTAACTTATATTTTTTCTTCATTTGTGCACTGTTAAGCTGGTGAATGATGTGGTTTCTGTTGCGATTTTAAGTCGTCAATTTGTTGATGCACTTGAATTGCCTGTTTTGTGATTACAGATACTCTCCAAACATAAAAGAAGTAAAGGTGTTGGAGAGGAAGAGCGTCAGAAGGGCTAAGCTTTACTATCTCAGAGACCGAATGAATGCGCTTAAGAAGCGTTAGTTATAGATATCTAATTAGATGGGAGAGGCACTGATGATGTATTTTTCAAACGTAGAGGTGGGTTGTTCTGCAATATAGTTAATGAATGGTGAATTTTGATGGTTTATAGAATTAGCTCATTGCCCTGTGTGTCTTAGAATCATCAAAGGAAAACAGCCAATGAGGCAGATTTGAGAATGAAACTGTGAGCTTCCGGTATTTTCATTTGATTTGATTCTCTGTTTTTGCTGTTACAACTGTTTTGTATCAATATCATCATAGAATTGTTGACGGTCTTTTGTTCCGGAACTCCTTATGGACATGGTGATTGCTTTGTACAATGCAACCATGTGAGCTTTAGTAATCTAAAGTAAATCAACGGTTTCTGCCTTACTGTTAGTTTTATGTGGTATCATTTATTTGTATGTCTTGGTTTGCAAATACATGCCTCAAGGCACACATTGTTCTGCTGGAACTTTAAATATAAAAGATGTCAGGTTTTAGATACAAGCCTTCGTAGCATCATGATGTTGCTAAACACTCAATGAAGAATGTAAGACGAGTTTCTTAGAATGTATCCTTGCAGTTATTTTTGAGTATTTTGGCTTACGCAGCATCATGATGTTATTAAACACTCGGTGAAACCTCTAGTACAAGGCAAAGAACACATAGAAGATGGTGAATTAGTACTGATATTCAATTCTAGTACTAAAGTTTGGTGCACAAATTCATCCTTAGAATCCAATAATTCTACAGAAGCCGTGCTTATAGACACCAATGGAGACCTTGTAATCAGAAATTGGTTGAACTCATCTGCTGTTAACTGGTTCAGCTTTAATGAGACATCCCAGTCGTGGGTCTTTGATTTGAATAATAAATTTGACGAGTTGGATGCTAGTAATGGGAAAAGAGATACCATATTCTCGCAAAAGCTTAGTGAATCCAGTTGGTTTGATTGCCAGTATTATACTTATGAGAAACCCGTGCGGGAATGGGAGGAATGGGGTGGTGGGCGACATCGTAAAAGTCGTGACATATTCAGTTACGGGGAGATTCACAATTTTGCGTACAAGTTCGTTCGTTGTACGGCACAAAATGACAACTGTTTTATTTATAAATTGCACGACAAGACTAGTTCCTTTGATTTGCTAATACAAATTAGTGGGCCGACAAAGCAAGAGGGAGTCGAGCCATGGAGTGAATTTTGGCCTCAGCCAAGAAGCATATGTGATTGTGGTGCTTTCAGTATGTGTGATCATATTTCATATCCCCGTTGTGCATGTTTGCAAGGATTCGAACCAAAGTTTTTGACAGACTGGAATTTGAGGAATTTTTCAGGTGGGTGTGTAAGAAGACACCCTTTGCAGTGCAGTGCTGGAATAGATACATTTGTTGTGATTCCTAGTATTCAACTGTTGGGAAGTTATGATACCATATCTGTTGAGGACATTTCAAAATGCGAATCAGCTTGCTTGAACGATTGTTCTTGTACTGCATATAGTTTTGAAGGTTTTGAAGGCAACACTTGTTTGATGTGGTTTGGTAACCTGTTGAAGTCCTACAAATTACCACTTGATAGAAATTTTCAAGAAAGAAACATTCAGATTCGTTTAGCTGCATCAGACCGAAAAACTTACAGACGTTTAATAACATTCTTGGTCATCGCAATGGTCATTTGTCTCATGCTCATTTTGTTTGTATTCATTGAGAAATACAGAAGAAGAGTGTTTGTTCATGTGCCCGAGGCTGCTGGAAATTTGGTTTCGTTTAAACACAAGGTCTTGCGAACTGCAACAAACAATTTCTCTGAAGAGTTGGGGAGCGGCAGTTTTGGTACTGTTTACAAAGGAAGGTTACCAAATTCCACTGCAGTAGCTGTTAAGGAGCTTCGTTATTATACACCTGATGAGAAGCAATTCCGAGCAGAGGTGAATACCATCGGGTTAATTCAGCATGGAAATTTGATTCGTCTTCAAGGATTTTGTGCAGAGGGTAAAAAAGATTGTTGGTTTACGATTACCTGCCAAATGGTTCTTTGGGTTCTCTTTTATTTGGTATGGACTCCAAGATTTTAGATTGGAATACAAGATACCAAATTGCCCTAGGAATTGCTCGAGGATTGGCTTATCTCCATGAGAAATGTCGAGATTGCATCATACATTTAGACATCAAGCCAGAGAACATACTTTTGGATGCTGAATTTAACCCCAAGGTTGGAGACTTTGGTTTAGCCAAGGTTCTAGGCCGAGACTTCAGTCGGGTTCTAACAACTATGAGAGGAACCAGAGGATATTTCGCACCGGAATGGATTTCAGGTGTACCTATTACACCAAAGGCAGATGTTTACAGCTATGGAATGATGCTTTTTGAGATTGTATCAGGTAAACGAAACTTGGACATGGATGATGATGACATGATGAACTACTTCCCTGCCCGCGCTGCAAGCAAAATGGACAAAGCAGAAGAAATTCTTAGCTTGTTACACCACAGGGTAGAGGGTAATGCCGATGCAGAAGAACTCGCCAGAGCTTGTAAAGTCGCATGTTGGTGCATTCAAGATGATGAGAAGGATAGGCCATCAATGGGATACGTTGTCCATGTTTTGGAGGGAGTCTTAAATGTTGATACACCCCCATTGCCCAGTTTTCTGCAAATGCTTTTATCCAACTCTATGGAGAAGAGAACTTCTCTTGCGCCTCTAACTAGTGCAAGTTCACAAGCAACAACTGACTCTTCAGCATCTTTGCTTTGCGACAATATCAATCCCTTTACGAGTTCTATTTCCTAGATCGACTTGGCAAACTGTTGTACATCTACTGAAGCAAGTATGCAAGCAACTTAGAACTTATTAGTCTGAGTCATGTTTTGATACTTCCATTATTATTTGTGTCAATTGTGAGCATGAAGAAAATAAATTCCAATCAATCTATTATGTGCACTGTGTACTTGTTATAATAAGTTACTCGTGGATGCGTGAATTCTAATATATCATTTTCTGTCAGATATGGTGGGTGCTGCAAGAGGGCAATGTTGTAAGAAGGAAATGATTGAGCTTGTCTAGCCTTGAATTTTATTTATTTATTTTTATTGAAACGAAATTAAAACTATGTAATTTTGACAGTTGCCCAAGGTTATGTTTTCAGTTGGTTTGATTGCCAGTAATATACGGAAAATGAAAGCAAGATTGAAGAATCAATGCTACTAGCCCAGCTTTGTATTATTTTTCACGAGAATCAATAAAAGTAGGCCAACTTGCATTATTTTCCGTTGGTGCATTTACAGCTTGATGCATTTCTTGCCAGTCATGATAGCTAGCTCTCAATTATTTGTGCTATACTATAAAAAGTTGCGTGGAAATAAAGCATAGGGGGTCCCCTGCTCCCCTGTCCTGTCCATGTAAAGATCTCCTGCATTTTCCTAAAAGAGAAGAAACTCGTATTAACCAACACGAGTTTTGCTACGGAGCGAGGGAAATGGTGTAACCACCTATCCTCTTCGCGATGCGCTTATTTCGAGGAAGATGGGTGGTTACATCCATCCTTCGCTCCCTTTCCCTCGACCCCTAGAACTTGTACTATACAAGCTGTGTGGAAATAATGGACCTTCACTTTTTGTGTTGAAATGTTACGGTTATTTCTTATTTGGCATTCATTATAGCTATTTCTATTTTGTCTCTATTGATTTATTTATTTTAGTCTAACACTACAACTGTATGTTTAATTATATTGACTAATAAATTTCATCTAATTTTAAAAAATCAACTTAATTTGGACTTGCTTTGCACATATTTTACTAAAATCACAAAATTGTTTAAGTTATTTTTTGAAAACATCAACATGTTTTGAACATTTGTAGGTTTTTGAAAATATTATGTCTTTCTTATATGGGTGGCTATTTTGAAAATATAGAAGTCCTATATATGTGTAGGTTTTTGAAAAGAGCAATGCTAGCTGTCGAGGGAGTAGGCGAGGAAAACAGGAAGGTGAGGGCGGTGGAGGGGGTGTGACCGTCCATCCCCTCGGAACACGCGCTTGAAAAATGAGGGCACACATCCCGAGAGGGATAGACGGTCACACCCCCTCCACCGCCCTCACCTCACTGTTTTCCTCGCCCACTTCCTCGACATTTAGAATTTCGCTTTTGAAAATATGAAGGTTTTGCATGTCAGGTCCATGGTTGTGTTTGTGGCAGGTTAAATTTAATATGCATAATGGTTGTCTTTATGGTAGATTGAACTTAGTATGCATTATAGTTATCTTTGTGGCGGATTTAACTATAGAACTCAGTTCCATGTTTTTATATAATTCTTCATTTGCCTCTATTAGTTTGTATATAATTTTAGTTGACACCCAAAAAATAATGTTAACATAAATGCTCTTCATGACGAATTAAAGTCATGAAACAATATCACGTTTATCAACAACAACAACGAGAAGATGCAGACATTTCTCATGAGATGCCGAGTCTTCTTGTGAGATGCAATGACTTTGCAACTCTTGTCAATAATTTTATAGGATATTCTGCCAACATTTATTGGTTCTCGTAAGAAATAAAAAAATAATACAAGTCTATTGGTTCTCGTAAGAAATAAAAAAAAATAATACAAGTCGGCCTGCACTTATTCGCTCTTGTGAAAAATAAAAAAGATGATACAAGTCGGTCAACACTTATCGGCTCTTGTGGGAAATAAAAAAGTAATACAAGTTGAAATACTTTTATTCGCTCTCGTTGAAATAAAAATTGGCCCACTTTTATTGACTCTTGTGGAGTACAATTTGGCCTACTTTTATCGACTCTCGTGGAAAATAAAACGTTGGCCTATTTTTATTGGTTCTCATGGAAATAAAAAATAATACAAGTTGGGGTGTTATCTAGCTACATGGCGAGGAAACCAGCGAGGGGAGTGAGGTGGAGGGAGGGGAACCATTCACACCCTTCGAGATGTGTGTGTTAAATTTTCTTGCACGCATCTCAAGGGGAGTGAATGGTTCTCCTCCCTCCACCTCACTCCCCTCGCTGGTTTCCTCGCTCATTTCCTCTACCTTTAGAATTCCCCTAGAAATAATTAAGGAGCTTTGCTACAGAGCGAGGGAGGGAGCGAGGGATGGGTGATAACCATCCATCCGCCTCGAAATAAGTATATTAAATTTGAGATGTGTGATGATACTCATCTCGAGGCAGATGAACGGCTTCCACCCTCGCTCCCTCCTTCGTTACCTCCCTCGACCCCTAGAATTTTCCATTGAGTGGTGTGTTATCTATCTACTACACCACCAGGCACCATCATACAACAGAAATAATTGAGAGAGCACTATCAAAAGAGTGGTGTGTTATCTATCTACTACCAGTCCTTGCTTACATCCAATTCCTCTTGTAACATTTGTTGTGTGTGTAATTCTAGCTCCTTCTTTCTGTAACAATTCTACTACTACTTGCAAGAAGAAGAGAAGAGAAGAGAAGAGAAGAGAAGAGATGGCAGCAGGTCAAGTGGTATGTTCATTCTTTCCAGTTGTGTTTGAAAGGCTCAATGGTATAATCAAAGAGGATCATCTTGGTCCTTTTTGGGGCGTGGAGGAAGAGTTGGACGATGTTTTCATGGATTTCTGCATAATCAAAGGTGTACACGTTGATGCAGAGCAGAAGCAGTTCATTGATGGGGAAGATGCTGTTCGGTTTTGGCTAAAGAAACTGAATGCAGCAGCCTATGAGGCTGATGATGTTCTTGATGAGTTACAAGTTAGAACTCTACAATTAGCTTCCGAGGAAATGGGCTCTCCCGAAGAAATAATGATCTTCCGCCAAAACATTCAGGAAGACATTAAAAAGCTCGCTAAGATGTTTCGGAAGATTGCTAAAACAATTCGGGAGCTCTATTTGCAAAAGGGAAATGTTGAGAAGAGAATGGAAGAAATCTGTCCGGGTCGTGAACCTACTTCTCCTATAGCAATGGAACCACATCCTTATGGGAGAGACGAAGACAAAGAGGAATTGCTCAAGCTATTGTTGAGAGATGATTACAAGAGTTTGAATCGTTCTTCCGTCAGACACCCAAGTGCTTCGACTGGGAGGTCATTGAGCTGCAGTGCCATCAAAGATATCTCAATCTGTTCCATAGTCGGTATTGGTGGAATTGGCAAGACAACTTTGGTACAAATGGCGTACAATGATGACCGGGTAACGAAGCACTTCGCCTCCAGATTTTGGGTTTGTGTCTCAGATGTTTTTGACGCTGAACGTATTATCAAAGAAATTGTAGCCTCCTCTGATTTCAAGAAATTAGAAGAACAAATCGCAGGTGCCTCCAGGAAATCAGCCTCCTCTGATTCTTCTGAGACATTAGAAGATAAACTTAAGAAGTTGAGCAGTACGAGATTTTTACTTGTGCTAGACGATGTATGGGAGGAAAATCAAGAAAAATGGAACAAATTCAAGGCATTTTTTAGATCTGGGGTTGGAGAAGGTAGCTCTATTATCGTGACTACACGGCTGCAAACAGTGGCAAACATCACCAGCACAGTTCCTCCACTCTGCATGCAAGTTTTATCAGAAGCACATTGTTGGAAGTTATTTAAGAAATATGCCTTTGGCTTGGGAAATAAAAAGAGGTCATCCTTGAAGACGATTGGCAAGGCGATCGTGGATAAATGTGGTGGCCTACCGTTGGCGGTGAAGGTTTTAGGAAGTTTGCTACGCCATAAAAACGAGGAAAATGAATGGTTATCTATCAAAGACAGTGCAATTTGGGAGCTCCGTCCAAATGGTGAGAATAACATTTTACCGGGGTTGATGTTGAGCTATTACCATTTGCCCCCATTTTTAAAACAGTGCTTTGTTTACTGCTCAATCTTTCCCCAAGACTATGAGATTGATAAAGATGATTTGATCCTACACTGGATGGCAAATAGTTTGGTGCAACCAGAAGCAGGAAAAGAATTGGAGGATGTTGGGAATGAGATTTTCAATGCGCTATTATGGCGGTCATTCTTTCAAGATGCAAGGAAGAACAAGTATGGTGACATAATAAGTTTCAAGATGCACGATCTTGTGCATGATCTCGCAAATTATATAGCAGGGGATGAGTATTTTGTTGGAGGTGAGGAAAGGTCAAGAAAAATCTGTAAAACAACTCGCCATGTTTCCTTACTGCATGATTGGGAAGTATCACCATCACCACCTATTCTTGAGCCGATACAAAGAGCCTCACCATGCTTACGTTCTCTCATCACCTGGTCAGAAAACTCTTCGGCTGAAGAGTCTGAATTCCTCTTCCCACATTTTCGTCGGTTACGGGCATTGGATTTGAATGATTCACGCATTCACGTGGTACCTGATTGTATTGATGAAATGATACACCTGAGATATCTCAACCTTTCTGATAATCCCATTAGATTCCTGCCTAAATCTATTTGTTTGCTAAGAAATTTGCAAACATTGAAACTTCAAGAGTGTGATGAACTTGAGGCTTTGCCGAATGATATGACAAGAATGAGCAGCCTGAGACACCTAGATTATAAAGGGTGTGTTCGGTTAAAAAGCATGCCGGTTGGATTTGGGCAATTAAGCAGCCTCCGGGCTTTAAATTGTTTTATTGTGAGCTCAAAGAGTGGATGTGGTATGAGTGAGTTGCAGAAGCTGAACATTGGAGCAGAATTGGAAATAAGAGGGCTCCAGCATGTGATAAGTTCGACTGAAGCAAAAGCTGCAAATTTGGTGGAAAAGAAAAACATTCGTTCGTTGCGTTTACATTGGTTATGGGATAAGGATGAGGACTCTCCACAGCAACATCAGGAGGTAATTGATGGCCTCCAACCTCACGCAAATTTAAGGGAACTGTTAGTCACAAGGCATCAAGGACCAAACTCTCCAAGTTGGTTGACACCTTCGTGTGTCCCGAATTTGGTGAAGCTCTCTCTCTGGTCTTGTAGAAGATGTGAACGTCTCTCACCTCTTGGGAAACTTGGGTCTCTCAAAGTTTTGGATTTGAGAGACATGCGTTCATTGAAATTCATTGTCATGGATGATGATGATGATGCAAGAACATTCCGGTCGTTAGAAGAACTCACGTTAGGGAATATGCGTGATTTGGAGGTATGGTCATCTTCATCTTTGCTGCAGTCGTCATTGTCATCGTCTTCTCAAGCAGCAATAGCCCCAGTATTCCCTCGCCTAAAAAAAGTGCACGTCTATCGATGCCCAAAACTGGAAGGAGAAGTTCCATTGTCAGGATCCCCGGTCGAACATGTTTTTATAAAAGGATCAAGCAATGGAATGGTTCTGGGTTCATTGCACGACCTCCATTACCTTCCTTCCATTGTAATTGATAGGTATGCTGAGATGGAGAATCTTCCCCCAGGGGCGCTACGAAACCTTACTGCTATCCAGAAGTTGACGATCTCAAAATGCTACAACCTGAAAACTCTCCCTGTACAACTGAAAAGTCTTACGACACTCACAGAGTTGACTATTGCAAGGTGTAGAAACTTGGTTTCACTGGCAGAGGGAGAAGGGGGACTCAGAAACCTCACCTCTCTCAGAACCCTTGATATTCATGAATGCAATGCTTTGAAGCATTTGCCTGAGCTTGACAAGACTTCTCTCGTTTCTATGAGCATCTGGTGTTGTCCGCAGTTGGAATTCTCCACGCAGGATTTTGAGCAACTAGTTTCCCTTGAATTACTTGAATTGTTTGACTTGCCCAAGGTAACATGTTTTCCTGAGGGGTTAAAGCACACTGCTGCAAAGCTTCAAGTGTTAGAATTCGCGCCTTTTTCAAAAAATGATGTGGACTTGCCTGATTGGATAAGTACTTCAACTTCACTTCGAGAATTGTCTATTAGCGCTCCCAAGAATTGGAAAGTGTTGCCACAATGGTTGGAAAACTTGACTGCTCTTCAAATACTACATATTGAAGAATGCGATGAAGAACTGAAGCGTCGATGGGAGAACAAGGACGAGCAAAGAGAAGAGTACTCCTTCAACATGATTTCCCATGTTCCAGATGTTGACTTCTATTAGTACCTGTGAGCCAAGTTATTAAGCTCCGATCTGTAACAATGGTTAGAGACAATGTTTGTTAGTTAGAGTTATCACGAATTGGAGAGTGAATTGCCACAATGAAAGAAACACCTCCCTGCTTTTAAAGACCTAACCATTTATGGATGCGATGAAGAACTAGAGAGACACCAGGAGAACAAGGACGATCAGAGGAAAGACTCCTGCTTCAACATGAATAAAAATGTGGTAAAGTTCCAAAACCCCTTTCTTTGAGAAATTTACAATAATATATTTACTAACATCCCTTTAATCATGCTTTATCTTTTTACTGTGCAGTTGACAAGGGCATGGTGATCTGCTGCAATGCTTAATGTCTAGTATTCGGGGATATCGTGTGGTGGACTTGCCTGTATGTATGGGGATACCCCTCTTCTTGAGTTAACACATCAACTCCGTTTTTCAAGCAAATTGATACAACAAAGCCAATCACCCAATTCATGTATATTTTAATTATTTTGTTAATTAAATGGTTGGTCTCAAAACGACTTTACCTGTGGTAACTCATTGTTGAACTGATCCCACATGGTTTAATAGTTTTGCCGCAGTGCTTGTTCATCTTGGATTGAGCATATCATTCACTCATTGTTTGCTGAGAAAGTTTATTTGGTTAATTTTCTCATTTTTTTTGTCCTTTGATTTCATTTAGTAGCTATCCTGTGTGAGTGGCATTGTGCTGCAATTCGTATACATAAGAGCTTTTTATATGCAGTAGCAATTATTATTTCGATATGCTCACAATCAAGTTTCATTACGATTATATTTGGTTTGTAGACAGAGAAAAGAGATGTGGTTGGTCTGCAGGATAGTTGGCAAGATAAATATATTTTCTTGCTGTCCTCATGAAAAGTATGGCGTACTTAACTTGGTCCTTCTACAACCTTAACCTTTTCCACAAGGGTCATTTGGATAGTATTCTTGAAAGGGTGGGAGTGAGAAGTTAAGTGATGAAACCATCACTTGAGAAGGTAGTTCAATTTTCATTGTAGACATCGACTTGTATTCTCATTTTCAATCCCGTGTTTGGCTCCGATTTTAGCTTGCCAATGCACTTAAGGCTGTTTTCAGGTTATCGAGCTGCTTGCTTATATTAGTGACAAATTCGTTTGACTCTGTAGGTAAATCATGCAATGCCTTGTCCTTCAGGGATGATGCAAATCGAGAACTTGGAGACCCAGGAATATATGAAGAAAGACAAAGACAAAGCAAACCATGACTCAGTTGAATTTGATGGATGATGATGTTGTTAGACAGCTTCATTCCCTGTCCTGCGCAAAGTACAAGATTCTGATTAAGGAACTCAACTGGAAAATCATATCTCCTACAAAATACTTCGAGTTCAAATCCAAATTTACGGATAAAATGAAGAGAATCAAGGTTTGTTTATTTGAAAATCCTTTATGTTTCCCTTGTATTGGCGTTTGACACTTGGGGTAATGCAGACTCCCATCCCTGTCGATGAGAAGAAGAAAGTAATTAAAGATGTTGATAAGGACAGACGATATGTCATGGACACCTGTACAGTGCGGATGATGAAGAATCGGAAAGTTTTGGGGCACCAATAGTTGGGGATGGAGTGTGTTGAGCAGCTAGCTAAGCTGGATGTTTAAGGTATATTTTATTGAGTATCCTAATTCCTATTTGGTTGATATAATCATATTAATCAGTTATCTTCAGTCCTCAGTATTTAAATGCATTTCTGAATGAGAATGTTTGTTTACAGCCTGATTTTAGGGCAATCAAGAAGCGAATTGAGGACTTGATTACCCAGAGCTAGTAAGCTGGCTCGGCAGCTTTCGATGATTTTATTGATTGGTTGTCATATCAATTGGAATACATTACATGGGAGTTCAAGCGATAACAGTGGCAATGTTGAAAAAAATACAAGGAACAACAGTTTGGTCATGGATAGTAGATTGTGTCCTTGGGATTGGCAAAAGGCAAGTCTTGTACATTTTACCTTAGATGATGCTAGTGTGAGAAATTTGTCAATCATCTTTCAAGGACACCAAGTGCACAGTGGTTGCTCCTGCGGCATCCTTTTCATGTATTAGTAGCTCAATGAATCCTCTGACATTGTAGATGCTTGTTCTATCGGCAACAATTTCTCTTTTTGGCCTTACCGTTTCCATCAATTGTAATTTACTTATGATAATTGGTTTGTGTTTTATTTGCCTTTTCATTTCAAGATTTTTCAAACTTGGAGTGCGCCTTTTCCTCTCGTTGTCCTCAATTGAATGTCAAGCTGGCTTGCCTTACATTTCCATTTGGCTACAAGTATGTTACTTGGTGAGAAATGGGTAGCAACTTCAGCATTTGTGTTCTGCCTCTGTTATTAGAAGTAGAGCATGATTTCAAGGCAATTATCGAGAAGCGGATAGGTGACAAGGAAGCTCAAGGGGAGAGACTGTGAGAAGAGATAAATATGTGATGAATTTTAGAACTTATAGGGGTGTTACATTTGCGCAATATTTTTATAAATCTAACATTATGTTATAAATATGAATACACAAGCTTATTAAAAACAAAAAAATACATGTTTCTTTTTAGTGATTTTAGAAGATACAATACATGTTTTTGTCGAAATATTTATTAGGTACTATAGTGCCAATGTACACGCAATCCATTCACCGGTTTACTTTGGAGAAAACGTTTGAAGTGGACGCCATATTATAAAATTTATATTTAAAAAATGAGCAAAAAAAAAAATACAATTATGTTAATGGGTTGCAATGAACCACAATATGTTAGCGGTTACAAGTCGTTTAAATTAGGGGTGGGCATTCGATCTCGCGATCCCGATCCCATCCCGATTTTTTAGGGTCTTAATGGGATTGAATAATTTCATTCTGATCCCGTCCCGATCTAGAATGGGATGGGATGAAGATTTTCAATCCCGTCCCATCCCGAACTAAATTTTCAATATTTATTATTAATATTTATATGTATTAGTTGGAGTGAGTCAATTTCCGTTATTCTCGAGTTTTTTCCTATCGCTATTGCATTTTGTTCTCTTTATTTTTGAAAACTGCCGCTACATGTTATTGCATATTTTCTTAACCTAATATAGACAAAGTGATTGCCTTCTGACTTTTCCATGGGTTTATAAGCTTGATACAAACAAAACACAATCCTGAATCCTGATTCAAAATGGTGTAGAGATTTGGTCATTGAAAAAGAAAGAGTTGACTAAGTTTCCTTTTTATGTTGAAATGACATGGATGGGTTGAAGTTCCTTTTGAAACAGGGAGCTTATGTTATGTGCTGTGGTGTAAACAATCTCAGTACTTAATCAATTTGGACTTTAGGATAGAACTGTTGTTGCATTGCCTCAATCATCTTATTTATATAGCCAACTTCCAAAGTAAATGGCTCATCACCATCCATCATCTTAGAGATGGAGCAATTTTCAGCATCTCTATGATGATGGGTGGTGATGGGTCGGCCTGGCGTTGTGAGTCTGGCTCTCTAGCAAAGCTCATGGGATTATCGTAACTGAGCTAATTGATGATTCCTAATCATTGAATCTAACACATAGCATCAAACCATGAGAAAATTAACATTTTCAATCCCTCATGATTTTTAATAATCAAATTTCCTTAACTTTCAACATTTCGGGAAGTCAAAGGATGACAACTTAGAGATAGTTTGAGAAAAAAAAAAGCCCAGATTAAATAACATTAGGTTCACTAATTGTCAGTGTTCTAAAAAGCGCTAGGCGGTAGTTGGGCGGCGAGCAGATGCCTAGGCGATTTTAGATTTTGTATTAGAACTTTAATAATTTACAAAAGATAAGCATAATACTTTATCAGTTACATCCAATTTAATCCCAAGATACATATGCAAAATTTATAAACATGAAAGATTAACAATCATGAATAAAATTTATTAAACTCAAATGACTGAAGTTGGCTATGACGGTTACTTTATACAAAGTTGAATTTGTGGATAAATATCCAAACATACTCTTTCTTTTCTTCAAATTGAATGAATGACCTCAGTCATGTTTGATAAAATCTACATTAGTAAAATTAGTACCAACAGATCCATTGAGAATTCCATTAAGTAATAATCAATTGCTACATTCAGACATATACTAAATAAAAAAACAATTAAATTGTTTCTTTTTAAAAAAGAGGAAAGAAAAATAAAGAACACAATCACCTTTATTAAAAAAAAACTCACTCAGACCCCGCCTAGATGCCTATCTGATTTTTCATCCCGCCCAGTCATTAATTTGGGTATTTCTCTAACGCCTGGAGATCAGAGCACTCTATTTTTTATTAAGATTAGGGAATTGTTGTGGAAGATGGGTTCGGCTTGTAATCTATTTAGGGATTTGGTTTTTGATGCTTTCATGGTGTCTTGGCATTCCTTGATATAACAATGATTTCCTTTGTAATTTGTCTCCCTTTCTTTCTTTAATAAACATCTTCGTATCTGACCATAGACTAGGGCGGCTTTTGATTCTGCAATATTTTGTTCATTAATCACTCCAGATTCTCAATTTTCATGTAAAGATCGTTTCCTTCACGAGTAATGATGCTCCAAGTGGCGTTGAAGAAGTAGGAGTTAAACCCATCAGTCCCTCGGCTTTTATCATTGTCAATATTAGCTAAGGCCTCCACATTTGAACAAAAAAAAAGAGTAGTGTTTATTTGTTCACTATTTTCTTTAAGAAATACAAGTTCATTGTATCGAGATACATTATATTTACTAGGGTGTCGGGGCACTCTGCACACGTGAATTTTTGTAATTTTTTTTATTTTATTACAATAATTTAATAATAATAAAATTTTATAATTAAATTTCTATACAAAATAATTATATATAATTTTAAGAGTCGATGTATAGCTTATAAATAAATTCTAAGGTTCAAATAAATTATATTAGGGGCTTATGTATAATTAATAAAATGTTTGAGAGGGTGGTTTTAATTGTAAAAGTGTGAAATATGGAGGATAAAATGAAAAATTCAAAAGTCAGATGTAAGTGCTATTTTATAATTTATAAATAATTGGAGGGTTTCAAATAAATTACATATAGGGTCTAGGTATAATTAATGAATGTTTGTCAGGGAGCTAGTTTTAATTGTAAATAGTTTAAATTTAAGACAGTGAAATGGTAAAAGGATGTTATAGCATGTTTTATTTGAATAACATAAACACCATTGTCAATTTTTACTAACTTATTAAAAACAAAAAATACATGTTTCTTTGTAGTGATTAATACATGTGTCACATAAGGATTTTTGTCAAAATATTTTATTAGGTACTATAGTGCCAATGTACACGCAATCTATTCACCCGTTTACTTTGGAGAAAACGTTTGAAGTGGACGCCATATTATAATAGTTATATTTAAAAAATGAGCAAAAAAATACAATTATGTTAATGGGTTGCAATGAACCACAATATGTTAGCAGTTACAAGTCGTTTAAATTAGGGGTGGGCATCCCATCCCGCGATCCCGATCCTGTTTCGTCTCGTCCCTATTTTTTCGGGTCTTAATGTGATTAAATAATTCCATCCCGATCTAGAATGGGATGGGATGAGATGAAGATTTTCAATCCTGCCAATCTCGTCCCGTCCCGAACTAATTTTTCAATATTTATTATTAATATTTTTATGTATTAGTTGGGGATGGAGTGTGTTGAGCAGCTAGTGAAGCTGGATGTTCAAGGTATGTTATTTTGAGTATACTAATTCCTATTTCGTTGATATAATCATATTAATTAGTTATCTTCAGTCCTCAGTATTTAAATGCATTTCTGAATGAGAATGTTTATTTACAGCCTGATTTTAGGGCAATCAAGAAGCGAATTGAGGACTTGATTACCCAGAGCTAGTAAGTTGCCTCGGTGGCTTTCAATGATTTTATTGATTGGTTGTCATATCAATTGGAATACATTACATGGGAGTTCAAGCGATAACAGTGGCAATGTTGAAAAAATACAAGGAGCAACAGTTTGGTCATGGATAGTAGATTGTGTCCTTGGGATTGGCAAAAGGCAAGTCTCGTACATTTTACCTTAGATGATGCCATTTGTCAATCATCTTTCAAGGACACCAAGTGCACAGTGGTTGCTCCTGCGGCATCCTTTTCATGTATTAGTAGCTCAATGAATCCTCCCTGACATTGTAGATGCTTGTTCTATCGGCAACAATTTCTCTTTTTGGCCTTACCGTTTCCATCAACTGTAATTTACTTATGATACTTGGTTTGTGTTTTATTTGCCTTTTCATTTCAAGATTTTTCAAACTTGGAGTGCGCCTTTTCCTCTCGTTGTCCTCAATTGAATGTCAAGCTGGCTTGCCTTACATTTCCATTTGGCTACAAGTATGTTACTTGGTGAGAAATGGGTAGCAACTTCAGCATTTGTGTTCTGCCTCTGTTATTAGAAGTAGAGCATGATTTCAAGGCAATTATCGAGAAGCGGATAGGTGACAAGGAAGCTCAACGGGAGAGACTGTGAGAAGAGATAAATATGTGATGAATTTTAGAACTTATAGGGGTGTTACATTTGCGCAATATTTTTATAAATCTAACATTATGTTATAAATATGAATACACAAGCTTATTAAAAACAAAAAAATACATATTTCTTTTTAGTGATTTTAGAAGATACAATACATTTGTCACATAAGGATTTTTGTCGAAATATTTTATTAGGTACTATAGTGCCAATGTACACGCAATTTATTCACCCGTTTACTTTGGAGAAAACGTTTGAAGTGGACGCCATATTATAAAATTTATATTTAAAAAATGAGCAAAAAAAAAATACAATTATGTTAATGGGTTGCAATGAACCACAATATGTTAGCGGTTACAAGTCGTTTAAATTATGTTTTTTTATGGGGCATCCTCCTAACTCCAACTCTAATCCCACCACCACGTTGGCATGTCGCCTAGCATAAAACCCTCTCCATGTGCGCCGCTACTTCCTTTTCTTCAACACCACACCCTCTCTATCTACAATTCTTTTATTCTTATTTTTTTTAAACATTTATTTATGTATTTATTTAAAATAGTTTAATTTTATTTATTTATTTATTTTTAAGGCTGAAATATTCCAAAATGCTATGCTAATAATTGACACACAAAAAAACAATAACATCAAACTCTCCTCTCATTTTTAGATATTATTCGTCCCCTTTTTCCCTACTGTTGTTTCAAGTCTCATCGGGTCAGGACAGATTATGATATTTTGTCGATTATCTTGATATATTTTCATTTTTAGGTGAAAATTTAAATATTTGAGATATGTCCATATATATTGATATTTGACAAAATATCAAACATATTTTCAACGTCTTTCCCATTTTCAAGACCAGTATTTTGAACTATGATCATAGGTATGCACGAATAGCTACCAAAATTTCATGTTTTATGTCAATTTTATAAAAATGTGTGTGTATGTTGATATTGAGTTTGTCTAGGCAGTCTGGCTTTAAAGCCATTTTTTGACTAGGCTTGAGTGTTTTTACACTTTTATCCATTCTCTTTAAAACACAACCATAAACATTATCTATAGAAGGAGTACAAATGTAAAAAACCCAAAACCTGACTAAAAAATGGCTATAAAGTCTGACTACCTAGAATTGGGAAATGATATTTGTAGCTTGTAAGTGCAAACCGAATCATTTAGGTCATACATTTCATAATTAATTCCACAATTGAAGCTCTCTCACTTAAAAATTCAACCCATTTATAAACCTTTAGCTATGTAAACTAAAGGATAAATTAGCTAAGGACTTAGAAATTTCCCTAATTTGGCTAAATAATTTCAAACAAATTAATCACCCATCAACAAAAACATTGTTAAACAGTGTTGACCATGTCAAGTTGATGCTATGGGATTAGTGTAATTCTAGAGAGTCAGGCCCGCTCATCACCATCCATCATCCCAGAGATGGAGCAATTTTTAGCATCTTTAGGATGATGGGTGGTGATGGGTCGAGCTGGCGTTGTGAGCCTGGCTCTCTAGCAAAGCTCATGGGATTATCGTAACTGAGCTGATTGATGATTCCTAATCATTGAATCTAACACATAGCATCAAACCATGAGAAAATTAACATTATCAATCCCTCATGATTTTTAATAATCAAATTTCCTTAACTTTCAACATTTCGGGAAGTCAAAGGATGATGACTTAGAGATAGTTTGCGCAAAAAAAGCCAAGATTAAATAACATTAGGTTCACTAATTGTCAGTGTTCTAAAAAGCGCTAGGCGGTAGGTGGGCGGCGAGTAGGTGCCTAGGCGGTTTTAGATTTCGTATTAGAACTTTAATAATTTACAAAAGTTAAGCACAATACTTTATCAATTACATCCAATTTAATGCCAAGATATATATGCAAAATTTGTAAATATGAAAAATTAATAATCATGAATAAAATTTATTAAAACTCAAATCACTGAAGTTGGTCATGATGGTTACTTTATACAAAGTTGAATTTGCGGATAAATATCCAAACATACTCTTTCTTTTCTTAAACTTGCATGAATTACCTCAATCATGTTTGATAAAATCTACATTACTAAAATTGGTACCGGCAAATCCATTGAGAATTCCATTAAGTAATAATCAATTGCTACATTCAGACATTTACTAAATAAAAAATAATTAAATTGTTTCTTTTTAAAAAAGGGGAAAGAAAAAATAAAATAAGAACACAATCACCTTTATTAAAAAAAACTCGCCCAGACCCCGCCTAGATGCCTACCTGATATTTCACCCCACCCAGCGATTAATCTGGGTATTTCTCTAACGCCTAGACCATTTTTTAGAACACTGCTAATTTTCACATTGATGTCTTTGTTCAATGAAAGTCACCCCTTCAATTAGGGGAACACAAACCTTAAGTTATGATTAAGTTACTAGTTAATTAGTTTAGATTGTTTAGTTGTTTGATGCAAGCTCCAAAGCTCGCGTTCCTGCAACTTGGGTGCGCAAGTTTTCGGGTGTTGCTAACCCGCCTACTATTGTTATGCCTCATACCCACTTTGCTAACCCACCCACTATTGGTCTTTTATGATGCCTTTGCTACTCATGTTCTTGCTCTTAAAAGAATTATGCTTTGGTTCAAAGTTATTTCAGGTATGAAAATAAACTTTCACAAATCAATGGTGTTGCCTATTGGAGAAGTCCCTTATCTGCATAAGTTGGCGGGTTGATTTCACTACAAAAAAAAGGCCTTTAGAGACGTAGTCAAAATTGTCGCTATAGACAACATTTCGTCGCCATAACTATTGAGCGACAAAATATTCGTCGCGCAAAGGTTGTCACCACAGCTTTGTCTCGCAAGCCTTTGCGCGATGAAACATAATCTTCGTCGCTACAAATGCATTTTTGCGCGACGACGCCACAACTCTGTCTCGCAAGTCTTTGCACGACGAAACTACTCTTCGTCGCTACAAATGCCTTTTTGCGCGACAACACCACAGCTTGGTCTCGCAAGTCTTTGCGCGACGCAACTAAATCTTCGTCGCTACAAAATCATTTTTGCGTGATGACACTCGTAAATCTTTGCGCGACGAAAATAAATTTTGTCGCTATGAAATCCTTTTGCGCGACGACTCCAAAGATCGTTGCATAAGGGTGCGTCGCGTAATACTGTTTTGCGCGACGCTAATTTAGTCGCAAGAAATAGAATTGTTTTTGGGCAAAATATACTTACGCGACGATCCCTTTCGTCACATTAAACGTTGTCGGCATAACTCAATCGTAACGATCCCTTTCGTCGCGTTAGACTTTGTCGGCTTAACTCAATGGTGACGAACCATTCATCGCACAAGATATTCTTTACGCGACAACAATATTCATCACTCTAATGTTGTCACACAGTTACGTCGATTCAAACACGCTTGATCTATTCTTATGTGACGAAAATTTTTGTCGCTTAAAGTTCTATTTAATAATTTTGAAATCTTTTAATTCAAATATTTATTTTAATTAAATTTGAAATATTTATTAATTGAATCGTCTCACGCATAGAAAGGTTTGGCTAATTTATTTAGATACTATTAACTTTACAAATTAATGTAATTAAAATCATAATGTATCCATTACAAATTAAAAATTTAAACCGTACTGTATAGTTACAAATTAAAAAAACACATCAGTACATTTTTTAGGGATGTGGTGGCTGATGATGGTTTGTCGACAGTAGCGGGAGGCTCGAAAAATTAATCCCTGACTGCTGGAGAACCCCTAATACCATACTCCACCTAGTTTCCTCTTGTGCTTGTCGTTCCCCCTCCCGGGCCTCTCGAGCCTCCTTCTCCGCCTCACGCGCTTTGGCAGCATTTAACTCATTATGTAATTCCTCCACTTTCGACTTTAATGATGAAACGATTCCGACTGAGCGCTGCGAAGCTGAAGATGAGGTGTTGACCTCACGAACTTTAGCTTTTCCCATCCCCCGAACAATCTTTTCGGGTCTTGGACCTAGCGATTCCAATGTCTTCGTCAAAATATGTAATCCTGCATCAAGATTGTCCATTGTGAGCTGTTCCAACGGAGTTCTCGGAGGATGCTGCGAGGCCACTTGCTCCATGTAGGCATCCTGCCTCTCCACCATCGTTTCCTTGATTAAAAAAATTAATAACTTTTAAAACAACAGAAGTGACAACATGCAAAAAATGCAAAGAATAAAACATACATGCAACTTCACGGCCACCTCATTGCTAGATATTGCATAAACATCCTTGAACATGTCGATTTCTAGGAATTTTGAACCTTCAATATAAACATTTAATTGAATGTATTGACTAAAAGTAAAATAATGAAATGAAACATGAGTTCACTTACTAGACATCGTTCCTCCACCCTGTAAGAGAAGGGCAATGAACTAGAGTGATGTAAAATTTTCTTTTGACGTCGGTTCACCTTGTTCGCCTCAGATCTTTTCTGTATAATTATTCAAAATATATATAAAACATATGCATTATTACATATATAAAAATAAATATGTTTTGCCTAATTAAATAAAACGTTAATGCTTACCAGAAATGTGGGAGTTCGAAAATGATCGCACAACCACACCCACTCATCAGGCCTATGCTCCAATTTGATTGGGGGTTGTGCCTTAGCACTATCCACATCAGAAAACGTTTGGAAGTATCGATGGAAATCATGCTTCCAATTCCTGTATCGATCCACGCACGTACTGATGATATATTCATGAATGTTTGGATCATTCATGTCAAACTCAAAGTTAACCTGAAATTTTAAATAATATTTATTAGAGAATATTAAGGCCTAAAGAGATAAGTTACACCAAATCATGTAAAATACAAGCATAAACATGCAAAACCTTCAAAACTTTCTGCATTGTAAAGATTTTAATTATTAAAGGTTGAGATGAATGGCTAAAACTTACTGTGAGCGCGTCCAACACCTCGGCCTGCGTCTCGGGCTTGACTTCACTCCAAGATGAGGATGTCATCGGGCAATGGTTGCGAATGATTGCACCGATGTCATGCACCAACAAGCTATTAATCTTCGCCAATTGCGAGCGACGATGACTAGGATCCCACACTACGGGAATGCGTGTGTTAGTGGTTTGTGTGATCCTTTGGGATTTTAGTTGTCCACAGGGCCCCCTCGTTTTCTTTGTTGTTGTAAAAAAAAAAATTTTCAATTTGCCGAATATGATGAGGAAAACTGAAGTTTATTACCTCTAGGGAGCTCTCCATCTCCTTAGGGGGAGGGGTTTACATCCCAGGGCATGGTTACAGTCACTAGTGCAATCTCAAGAGACGCTGATCGACGGTTTGTTCGTCTGACGCTTCGTCGAGTGAGAACTTGAGGAACTAATCCAGACGATGAAGATTGATAAACTATCGAAACATTTGATCAATGTGCTGGTGGAGTATTGATAGAAACAACCCTTGTAACGGGGAGAATTAATAGTGGAATGAGCTACATTGGGCGCAGGAGCAGCGACCGAACTACTATCAGCAACAATTATGGATCTACGTTTTATTGTTATCAAAGAAGTCATCTGAACCAAAATAATAAAAACACAACACAACAATTACAAAGTAACATGAAAACAAAATAAATAGATGCAATCAGTGGAAGATCGTATAAAACAATATATTAACTATACAATGTATAATGAAGGAGAAAACTTGAATTTCATATGGTTCGAGAAGAAAACTCGATAAATGGGGAAGAAGAACAAAAGAAATTTTAATTTCAAAAGCAAATGTAGAGGAGATATAAATGTTTATGTCTAGCATTTTATATGCAAATGTAAATCTCTACGATGAAGATCAGAAAGAACTGCAATATTGCGAATTGCAACATTTTCAGAAATTTACTGTCAGAAATTGATCCAGAAAATTTACTGTTAGAAATTGATATGCTTATTATCAGAAATTGATATACTCACCGTCAGAAATTGATCCAGAAATTTACTGAATTTGCTCACTGTAATACAATTTGTATCTCTGTCAGAAATTTTACTTACTGAATTGATCCAGAAATTTGCTTACTGAATTGATCCAAAAATTTCCAATATGACGCTCACATTGACAGTTCTACTTCTGATGCAGGGAAACTCAAACCCAAGTCCTTGAACTCTGAAATTGTACAGGCTCCATCAGTTGCAGAGTTACCTAAGAAGGATCTCAGTCGGAAAAATATTCCAACAAACAAAACGAGAGCATCATTGAAATCAAGCTCTGTAAATGTAAAATGTGTTACAGATATTGGTGGTGCTAACGTGCAGAAGAAATCAGAGAGGCCAAGTAAGCATGAAGCTAACAAAGAGAAAGCAAAGCTGAAGAAGCAGGGAAAGAAATTGGTTGCTGAGAAAGGTGAGCAAGTCTTGGAGCATCTCGTTAAAAATTTTCAGATTTGCTTTGTATTTTAATTCTGATTTATTCATTTACTTTTCTTCTTGCAAGACGTAGTTGACACTGCATCCGGTGACAAAGAGCATGGAAAAGAAAAAGAAAATGTGGTATGCCAAGTCTATTAATGCCACCAGAAATTTGGAAAATAATTCTCAGCTCAATTATTTGAAGTTCTTAAGAAGCAAATTGGATCAAGATGCATTTTTGATACACAGTGCAAAGTGTCATCATGAACTTGTATTATATTTGCAAGAAGACCAATGACATTCTTCATGTATATCTGCATCAACATGTTCAGGAATTGCATTATTTTGTTGTCTTTGTTAGGTTACTAAAGAATTGAACTTCTTCATTTTTTATTTGCAGGGTGCTGAACATCAGATGGAAGATATCAGCTCGACTGAAGTAGCATAAATGAATTGCTCCCAACAGAACACAACTGCTTGTTTACTACAGTGAGGTGTCTCTTTAGGGTTTTTAGTGGGGACTATTCATATATAGAAAATGATTGTGATGAGGAATTTGTTTCAATTTGGAGTTGCCAGTATAATTTTATTGTTATTATTTTCCTGTTAAGTTTGAATTATGCCCTGTCCTATTCGGTATGTTTGTGGCAATTGGAGAAGTTACTGTATAAATGCATATTATTTTAAATGTTTGGTTCCATTTAGTTATCTACACATTCTTCTTCATATTTAAATGTGTTTCAGTTGTGGGTTTGAAACAAAACATATTCTTTTAGTTGGTTTTATTTATTGTTTTTAGTTTGTTAAATTTACATTTATTAACAAAAACTAACTTCTCACACAGTTTGAGCTAATCATATCCGTATTAAAATACTAGCGAAAGAATGTCATGTTGTATGTTGACTATTATAGGAATCAACCCATATAAACAAAAGTGTCGAAATACTATTAAGCAAAAGTTACCAAGCTATGTAATCCTCGACCAAAAGAGCTCTATAGATCAACTACCACCAAAGATGTTGATTGGAGGATTCCTTTGTGCCATCCCTCTTGATCAACATGCTTTACCATTGCTATAACAGGGCAATAAACTTTAGATAATATTAGGTCTACATAAACCAGAATTGGAGAGCTACCATTCCTCTTCCCCAGTATCCCTGCTAACCCTATGCTTGGAAATATTGTGAATGTGAGCGTCATCAACATTCAGTAAGCAAACTCATATTGGATAATTTTGGATCAATTCATATTGTGAATGTGAACTGCTCACTCTTGGTTCCTACTCATGATTTCTTATAGGTCAATATGACCACATGAGAAGCCAGGAAAATTTATGCTCAGCTGGTAAAAATATGAACATGTCTCCCTTTTATTGTTTTACCAAGGAGCTAAATACAAACTAACTTCCCTCATTCTCCACAACTGAACTCGCCGAGAAATTAAGATCATAAAACCAAAGCGAAATGGGCAAAACAATAATCAGATCTTAAACTACACACCCCTCAGCAAAAAAAAAACAAAGAAGTAAACTTTGAAGAGATTTAAACAACCCCATATAAAATTCAGAACTTAAAAATCACAGTGAGAAGCAAATATAAATAAAACAAAGAGAATCAACCACAAGTGATTAAATGCACAGCAGAAGATAATTTTACCCTTTTGGTGATGGTTTTCACTCTCAGCAGTGGAGCAGAAAAACCTAATCTTGATGCAATTGGTGAAGAGGAAGTCCAATGGGGATGAAATTCAACACTGCAAAAATCAAACAAAATTTTCAGCAATTAAATAACTTTCTATACTCTATTGACAACCAAAACCTAATAAATAAACTGAATTTTCAACAATTTCAACACTTACTGCTTGTATTTGTTCTCAAATAAGGTTGTTGATTACTCAGGTTTGTGCGAGTTGCTCACTCACGTAAATGACCCAATCGCACGCTAGTTTTTAAAATTTTCCAAGTTAGCTTGTATTTTCTGAACTGGACCAATGACAACCAGAAGTTGCCTGAAAGCAAGCTAAGATAAAAGCATACAATTATAAGTAACAGAAACCACTTCATATAAATTTGAAAACTATCTCGTCAACTTTAAGGAATGTGTCTAGTTTTCCAACAAATCGAATACCTTCAAAGCACCAGAACATATATCTGATACATTAATGCCCCCTTCCTTAGCAAGAACAGATCCAAGAATACCTGATACAAACACATGATTAGCTATATCTAAGCATCCTTTCTGATTTAACAGAATGTCAACCAACATTTAAAGATAAACCCACTTCCTTGAATACATATTGAGGTGAAAACCCCCAGGTTTAGTGTCAATAAAAGTTTTCTTAGCTATTGTGTGGCAATGATTTATAGCAAAATCATTCGTGAGGTTTGATATTTTTTTCAAACAGAACGAAATTTCTCCACCCATTAAACAATTTCTCTCTTTTATTGTGGCCGCATGTATGATTCCATTGTCCGCTCAGTTTCCTTTATTCCTCAGGAACCCCATCTCTTCCCTTGTCAGTTGTAACTCTACCCTCATTCCCATTCTATAGAATCTCACCTTACTCTTGATATATCCAAAACAAATACTTCAAAACCAACTGAAGTCCAAAACCAAATACAGAACTTCAAAATCAGAACTTTTTCAAGAGATAAACAACTAAAACGATTGGCAGATAAACTAACCTGCCCCAACAAGTATAGTGACCTTCCCAATCGCACAGCAGCTCAATCACACAGTAGAGGAAATGAAATCTCTTCCTCTCTGAATCTAACAAAATGGCTTTGAATGGGCTAGCAATGGAAAAAAGATTCTAATTAAAATGGCCGGTTTTGCGCGATGAATCCTTCGTCGCGTTAGTTTTTAAAATTTCACACCTCTTTCTTTGCGCAAGTTTTCAAATTTTCACGAAACTTTTTTGCGCCTTTTCAAAATTTCGTCTCCATAAATCACAAAATTCGTCGCGCTAGTTTTCAAAATTTTGTGCTCATTTTTTCAAAATTGCCGCCAGAAGCATGCACCATGATTTTTAAGGGGGGAGCATTTTGTGCGACGAAATATTCTAATTTCGTCGCGCAATCATCAAATTTGCTTATTTTAGGAGGAAAATTTTATATCATTACTTAATTGCACTTCGACATTCGTTTAAAAAATTTATGGTAAAAAATTCATAGTACATTAACAAATTTAATTAAATGAACTAACAAAATACATAATATTATTAACATTTTGTAAACGATCTAACAAATTATAATCCTTCAAATGTAATCTGAATCAGTAGAGTAATCACTTTCGACTTCTTCTTCAAGTTCATCTGACATGGTTGCCTCAGATTCTTCAAAAACTCCATTTTTTGTAGGTGATACCTCAACATCATATTCTCCATCAATCGGAGGAAGTTCGACAAATAACTCAAATGGTTGTTGGATAATGGGAATGCTTGAAGATGAATTATCTTGATCAGCGGTGTCGTCATCACTGTGGTCATCAGAAGCCTTTTCAGGAATGTCCCATATATTTCTGTGTTGGATCGTCTGGACTACTTTCCATCCACCACTGGCTTTAAGATCATCTAGATAAAAAATTTGTTTTGTCATAGTTGCCAAAATAAAAGGATCATGCGCGTACCAAAGTGTGTTTGTGTTCACATTCTCGTTTAATACTCCCGACTTTATGTGGGTTTGTATCAAACCAACGACACTTGAATAAAATCACCTGGCAACGGTCTTTGTACAGTAATTGAATTACAGATGTCAGTTTACCATAGAAATCAACATCGGTGGTGTCGCCGTCCCCAGGTACTAATACGCCGCTATTTTGAGTGCTCAAATTGTTGTTTCGCTCGATAACCAGGAACTTAACACCATTCACATAACAACCCGAAAATGTTTCAGATCGAATAAGACCTCTCGCCAGTTTTGATCATTCATCATCGTAAAGAGCCGAATTTACTTCCTTCAATTGTAACATCTATTAAAAAAAATTATATATATTCAGAATATGTTGAATACCAATTATAAAAAAAAATAATGCAATATTATCATATTTTCTTATAGTTATCAACTTACGTGTTTGCGAAACCATTCAGGAAATAATTGACGGTGTTTTTCGGCCCGTAAATGTGCAGGATACTTACGCCTAAGTAGTTCTTCATGCTCCTCCAAAAATGGCAAGACCTCATCACAATTGTTGAGTATGAACCAATGCGCAACTTCCATGTCGTTATCGCTAAACTGATCATTTGTTGGTGGCTCGCCAAACGGTCGTGCGAGTTGCGCAAAAACAGAAAGTGTCTCACTTCTAGTACCACCGTCATTATTTCGTTGAGTTCGGTTGAAGGACGTCTCAACATTATGGAGATACATTGCACAATAAGTAAGTGATTCATTTGCAATATATGCCTCCACTATAGATCCTTCGGGCCTTGCCCTGTTCCGTACGTACCTTTTGTATGTGCCTAGTATTCTACAAAATATAAAAGATGTCAGATTCGTTACAATAAATGAAGAATAGTTAGAAAACAAGCATATGAGTTACCTTTCTATTGGGTACATCCACCGATAATTGATCGGCCCACCAAGCTTTGCCTCACCCGGTAAATGTATCATCAAGTGAATCATGCAAGTAAAAAATGCAGGAGGAAATATCTGTTCGAATTTGCATAAGATGTTAATAATATCATTTTGCAACCTTTCTATATCCGATTTGCGCAGAGACTTTGCGCATAGCTGCTGGAAGAATCTCGACAATTCTGTAATAGGGCCAACAACACCCGATGGCAAAAATCCTCGAATAGCGACCAGAAGAACGCGTTGCAATAATACATGACAGTCATGGCTCTTCAATCCCGACATTTTCTCATCACTCATTTTCATACAACGGGCAATATTAGATGCGTACCCATCTGGAAACTTCACAGAAGAAAAAACTTAAATTTTTTTATCTTTACTGGCGGTTTAACTGCAAAATAGGGATGTCCCTTTACCCATTTGTCACCGATTTTCTTAAGCCATAACTGTTTCTTTATACCCATGTTCATACAATCTTCCCTCGCTTTGGCTACTCAGCGGGTCAACTCCCAGTTAAGTACTTGGGCATGCTTTTGGGTGATAATTTCAAAAGTAAAACTGTGTGGGATGAGACGATCGAAAGGATGGAATCAAAACTCGCGTATTGGAAACGCAAATTTCTCTCTAAAGCAAGCAGATTAGCCCTTGTCAAATCCACAATAGCTTCTATCCCTGTGTTCATTCTGTCTCTTATCAAGGTTCCATTGTCAATAGCGGCCAAAATGGAACAGATAATGCGCGATTTCCTTTGGGATTCCACTCAAAACTCTAGAAATATGCATTTAGTGGGCTGAGAAAAATTTTGTTGTCCCAAATCTCGAGGTGGTTTAGGCATTCCACAGGTGCTCACATTCAATACTTTATTACTTTCCAAGTGGCTTTGGCGATTTGCAGAAGAAAATGACAATGTATGGAGATCTTTCATTATGGATAGATATGGGCGCAATAGATGGGTTTGGGAAAAGATAACTAAGTACACTCCCTATGGATGCTCTTTGTGGAAGTCCATATCCCGGTGCGCAAGTGGTTTCTACCCTCACACCTATCTTCGATGTAGGAATGACAATCTCATCTGTTTCTGGCATGATGTTTGGTGTAGCAACCAATCACTGAAGGATCTGTTTCCAATCTTGTTTATCATTAACAACAAACAATATGAGAGTGTGAGCAATTTTTGGTTTAATGGAAACTCTTGGGATCTTTCCTTTCGAAGACCACTTAATACCGAGGAGTTAGAGGAGGCCGCCAATTTAATGCATCTGTTGGACAGACAGATGCCCTAAGAGGGATCTGATTGTTTGGTGTGGAAGGGTAAAGGTGTGGGCTTCTCGGGGAAAGAATTTTCTGATATGTTGGTTGCCTCTCATTATGAGACTCACTCCAATCCCTTCATTGCCTCTCACAAGAATCTGGTATGGGTGAAAAATCTTTTTCCTCGGGTAAATTTCTTTAGTTGGTCAGTGTTGCATGAGAGAATCTTGACTAAAGATAGGTTAAGGAACAGAGGAATCCACACAAGGAGTCTTTGTGTGCTTTGTAATGAGATGGATGAGACGCTAAACCATTTGATGCTTCACTGCAGATTCTCCAAATCCATTTGGAGTAGTTTCTTGTCAGAATTTGGTTTGAGTTTGATGTTTCAAGGCTCTATTTTAGATTGGCTAACTTGGTGGTCCCAAGCTAATCCTTCCCGACGGGCGGTGTAACGACCAGATCCGCACAGTAAGATATTGTCCACTTTGGGCCCAACAGGCCCGCACAGCTTTAAAAGGCCTCTTACTATGGGGATCCAACTTCGCACATATATAGCACATCACTATCCCGCACCCAGGCGATGTGGACTATGATCTCCCCTTGGTAGCTAGTCCAATCCCTCTTGGGATCCACAGACCTGTTTGGCTCCAACCCTCACCCTCACCCACCCCCTCAGGTCCGCCCACACAAGGGTCTCACAGTCCACCCCCCTTAAGGCCCAACATCCTTGTTGGCCACACAGACACAACGTCCATGTTGCCCGAGGGCCCACCTCCACGTGGCACACTTTCGGTTGGGTCAGGCTCTGATACCATTCTGTAACGACCCGATCCGCACAGTAAGATATTGTCCGCTTTGGGCACAACCGGGCTGCACGGCTTTAAATGCCTCTTACTATGGGGATCCAACCTCGCACATATATAACACATCACCATCTCGCACCCAGGCGATGTGGGACTATAATCTCCCCTTGGTAGCTAGTCCAACCCCTCTTGGGATCCACATGCCTGTTGGGCCTATTGGGCTCCAATCCTCACCCTCACCCTCCCCCTCAGGTCCACCCACACAAGGGTCTCACAGGCGGAGTGGTTATGGTGTAGGGTTCCTCACGTACTCATGTGGTGTGTGTGGAAAGAGAGAAATAGGAGGGTATTTGAAGGGCTCAACAGATCAGAGCACTCTATCTTTATCGAGATTAGGGAATTGTTGTGGAGGATGAGTTCGGCTTGTAATCTGTTTGGGGATTTGGTTTTTGACAATTTCATGGTGTCTTGGCATTCCTTGATATATGAATGATTTCCTTTGTAATTTGTCTCCCTTTCTTTCTTTAATAAACATCTTCGTGTTTGGAAAAAAAAAGTAGTGTTTATTTGTTCACTATTTTCTTTAAGAAATACACACTACTACAAATATTAGCTTAGGTAATGCCACTTAGATAGCGTTTTTTTAAAGAGCTATCCAAGTGGGCGCTAGGATAGCGCTTATTTGTCTTTAAAAAAATAAATAAAAAAAACGCTACAATAGCGCTTTTAAATTTTTTTTTCAGTTAAGCGCTATCTTAATTATGTCTTAGATAGCGCTTTAAAAAACGCTATGGGGAAAAACGTTACCAAAACTACCATAGCGCTTTCAAAGCGCTATGCTACTTACATTTAGTATAGCGCTTTATCCTATAGCCTAATAATTAAAAAAAAATTCAAATATCAAATTAAATCTCATTTTTTCAGATCTTGATACGACCGGACGGTTAAGATCACAAGCCCTAATAAAAACCTAAATCTCGACAACATTTTTTTGGTTTTGCTTTTGCCATTTTTTTCAAACACACAGAGAGGCGATAGGAGGCGAGGAGGCGAGGAACCAGAGGAGGCGAGGAACCGAGGAAGGAGGCGACTCAGGCGAGGAACCAGAGGAGGCGAGGAACCGAGGAGTCGCAGGGTAAGGACCAGGTTCGTCTCTCGCGCTCGACTCTCACTCAGTCACTGTTGGTGTTTTGTGTTTTGTTGGCAAAAAAAAAATCTCAATGACTGCAACAAAATGAGATGGAGAAATCAAAAGACATACTACTTCCATCAACCTCAGTGAGTACTCCAAATCCTAAGAGCATCTCCATTGAAATAGAAAGATCAGACTGAAATTTAAACATTTTCGACTAATACAAGTTCAATTAAAAGTTAAAATTAGGCTAATGGACTAATCAGTCTTTCAAAGTCTACTGAGGAAGTGAGCATCTAATGTTCGTTTCTCCATCTCATTTCATCTCTCTTGCTTCTTCTTGCTTTTTTTTTTTTTTTTTTTTTTTTTTGTGTTTTGTGTGTGATTCACTGATTATTAGCCTATTTTTTGTCTACTGAGGAAGTGAGCATCTAATGCATATTTTTATTGTTTTTGAGTTATAGGCATATAGCTTTATGTTCAAAATGTTGTCATATTAGTGTTTCATGTGTAGTATCTAATGGAATGGAATGAATGTGTTATTAAAAATGTATAGTTATACTCGTATGAATGAATTATTGTTTCAAAGATATATGGACTGTTTTGTTGAAAAAATCTTTCAATCAAATTGTGACAGAGTGTATTAATATAACTTATTCAAAATGAAAATGTAGTACTCCGTATATGTTTCTTCATATTTTGATTCCGACCAGGTTTCTAAGTCATTTCTCTATGATTTATTGTTACGAAATTGTTTGGATTCGATCTTTGTCTTCTCTTTGTGTATGATAGATTGGATAAATATAAATATTTCATGCTTAGCTTCCACTAATTAAAGTGACTGTTCATAGAATTGTGTGCTAGTAAGAATCTTGCTAAGTCCCAAGAGTGGAAAGAACAAGTAAAAAATGTGGATTCATGGCAATGGAGATTGATGTATTGATGTTTTTTTGTAGTATTGTTTTTAATGGATCGAGAATGGGTAAATGCGGATCGATTATCTGAAGAGTACAAGAAAGGGGTGGAAGAGTTTTGTGCTTATGCAACTAAGAATGCTAAAAATCCAATGTTCATTAAATGTCCGTGTCGAAAATGTTTAAATGTAAAAGAGGTTAGTGGTCAAATGAAGTTGCACGAGCATTTATTGTGTCATGGTATTGACAATACATATAAGGTTTGGACATATCATGGTGAGAGCAAAGATAAACGTAGCTCAATTGGCAAACGTAAACATAGTTTATCAAGTCAATTGGGCTCCCAATTTGAGTTTATAAATAAAATGAACACAAGTGATATGGGAGATGGTAATGAAAAATCTAGTCCTGTGAAGAATTCCCCAAGTGTTGTCAATGAAGAGTTGCGGGATCATCCTGATATGTGTGATGGCTTAAGAGAGGATGTTGGGTTACCGTTGTGGCCGGGTTGTACAAAGGCTACAAAATTGTCAGCTGTGTTGACTTTGTACAACTTAAAAGCTAGTCACCAAGTTCTGATGTTTTCTTCACAGAGATGTTAGAAGCTGTAGGTGAACTATTGCCAGATGGGAATGTGCTCCCTCGAAGAGCATATGATGCTAAACAGTTGCTCAAATCTATCGGGTTAACACATGAGAAGATCCATGCTTGTCCGGATGATTGTATTTTATATAGGAAAGATTACGCAGAATTGAATGAATGTCCCAAGTGTGGTAAGAAGCGGTATAAGAAAAACAACTCCCCGGCCAAAGTTATGTGGTACTTTCCTATAATTCCTAGATTCAGGAGGTTGTATAGTAGCTTTGATGATGCTAAACACTTGACATGGCATTATGATGAAAGAACAAATGATGGAATGTTGATGCATCCAGCTGATTCACCTCAGTGGAAGACATTTGATAATAAATATCCAGAATTTGGGAAGGAATCAAGGAACTTGCGATTGGTACTTTCAGCAGATGGAATGAATCCTCATGGTGTTCAGAGTACTTTCCATAGTACATGGCCCGTGGTTTTGATGATCTATAACCTGGCCCCTTGGTTATGCATGAAACGCAAGTATATGATGTTGTCTATTTTGATATCAGGACCTCGACAACCTGGTAACGACATTGATGTATATTTGACTCCATTAATCGAGGACTTAAAGTTGCTGTGGGAAGAGGGTGTTGATGTATATGATGGATACAGAAAGTCTAATTTCAGATTGAAGGCTATGTTGTTTGGAACGATCAATGATTTCCCAGCTTATGGGAACCTTTCTGGATATACTGTGAAGGGGCATTGTGCGTGCCCATGGTGTACCGATAATACCGATCATCTTCGCTTGAGTCATTGTAAGAAGTCTGTTTACATGGGGCATAGACGGTGGTTGGATCCAAGTCATCCCTACAGAACGATGTCTGAGGCATTCAATGGTGAAGTTGAAGATCGGTTTCCACCTTCTACATTGTCAGGTGTCGATGTGCTAAAAGAGGTGAAAAACATTGAGACACAGTTTGGTAAAACGTTTGCAAAGTTTGTTCCCACTAAAGGTTTTAAGAAACAATCAATCTTTTTTCAGTTAGCTTATTGGAAGGACTTGTTTGTTAGGCATTTTATTGATCTCATGCATAATGAGAAAAATGTGAGTGCTAGTGTGATAAATACTTTGTTATGTGACTCTTCGAAATCTAAAGATGGACTCAATGCACGAAAGGACATGGTTGATATGGAAATCAGAGAAGAACTTGCACCTGTATTAAAGGAGGGGAAAGCAACACCATACTTACCTCCTGCCGCTCATACTTTGTCTAAGAATGAGAAGATTGTGTTACTTGAGACACTTCAGTCCGTGAAAGTTCCAGAGGGTTACTCATCCAACATACAAAATCTTGTATCTTCAGACGGGTTGAAACTGCTGAATATGAAATCACATGATTATCATGTCATCATTGAGAATCTGCTCCCAATTGCAATTCGTTCTATCTTGCCAGAAAATGTGCGTAAGACTATATCAAAGTTATGTTGGTTTTTCAAAGCCATGAGCAGCAAGGTCATAGACCCAAGAAGTTTGTCAAGTTTACAGAAAGTGATTATAGAAACACTTTGTGAGCTTGAGATGTATTTTCCACCATCTTTCTTCGATATCATGATTCATTTGACTGTTCACTTGGTTTACGAGACGAGGATGTGTGGTCCTGCTCGTATGAGATGGATGTATGGCATGGAGCGGTATATGAAAGTGTTGAAAGGTTATGTGAGAAACAGGTATCGACCGAAAGCTTGCATAGCTGAAACCTATTTAGTTGAAGAAGCAATAGAATATTGGTCCGAATATATTCCAAATGTCGAAGCAATTGGACTTCCGAGTACTCGTCACACTAATAGGATTGAGGGTGAAGGTGTAACTGGGGGTCAACCGTTGTTGATCAACCTCAAACAGTG
The DNA here is from genome assembly GCA_003290165.1 of Berberis thunbergii. Lineage (NCBI taxonomy): Eukaryota > Viridiplantae > Streptophyta > Magnoliopsida > Ranunculales > Berberidaceae > Berberis > Berberis thunbergii. The sequence goes on along the minus strand of QNQO01002078.1, from coordinate 51,531 downwards.
GCGACTGGTGCACTTGTGTGTTCTACATAACACAGTTGATGTTGTTCCTTATGTTGAGATGCACAAACAGGGTATCACAAAAGATCATCCAGATAAAGGCCCTGATTGGGTTGAAGTGGAGCACAATCTTACCTTCATCGAGTGGTTTCGTGGTTGCATAGAGAAAAGTGACTCAGTATCAGAAAGGATCAAGTATTTGTCAAGAGGACCTGATATGCATGTGTATTCTTACAAATGTTATCTTATTAATGGATACACATTCTACACTAGAGAACACGATGCGAAAAGTACAATGCAGAATAGTGGGGGTTCTCTTAATGCCACTGCACTAAACCAGACAGATACGACATACTTTGGACAAATCATAAATATGTGGGAAATCGATTATGTTGGATTCCGAGTTCCGGTGTTTGACTGTAGTTGGATTAGCATTCCTGATGTAGTACATGTTGAAAGTTCTGGATTCATACGCATCGATTTAAAAAAGGTTGGGTACAAAGACGATTCATACATCATGGCAGTGCAAGCTAAGCAGGTGTTTTATGTGAGTGACCCAGTTGATAAGAAGTGGCCCATCGTTGTATTGTCGAACAAGTTCAATAATAGTTACCAAGTTACTGACCATGTTGATGAGGACGTTGATACAATTAATGATCCTTTTGGGGACGTGTATGTTTGCCCGAGCACTTACGATTATGATGATCATCAAAACTTATATTTAAGATATGATCATGATGAGGGTGTGATATACACATAATTATTACAAATTATGACCCTTAATTTATATATGTTAGTGCTTCAATTAATATATTTTATTCTAATTATTTCAACTTTTATGTTTTTGTAGGAATCTGCGCGCGTGAACGATAAAGTCGCATTAAGGCGACAAATTTGAGAAAATGATTAATTTGTCGATTCTTTTTTTTTTTTTTTATTCACCAAGAGTTCGGATTTCAAATGCATTTTCAAGAAGATTTTACACAATTACCATAATCATCTAAGTGTTCAATGGAGATTGAGTAGAACACAAAAATGACTCGGTTTAATTGTAAAATACGTTTTAAACTCAAAGATTTTTGAAAATAGCATAAAAAATCTAATAAACCAGGGTGAATATGTAAATCCAGATTTAGTTAATGTACATGGCCATGAACGATCAAAGTCAACTACCAAACGAAAGAGGATATCTAAAGCCAAAAAGCCAAAAAGAAATGTATGTGTTTTTCCTATTATATATTTGTAATTTATATCCAGTAGTAAGTTGTAAGATCCAAAGTAATGTATGTATTTTTCCTATTGAATTATGTCCATTAAACATTAAGTAGTAAGATCTAGTATGTATTTTTCCTATTGAGTCATTTGTGTAAGTAAGTTGTAAGATCCAGAATAAATGAAGCATTTGTAGTAAGTACTCATTATCCTTTGCAATATTGGCTTGTTACTTATGATTTTGTGTATTAATTCACGCTTATACTCTTTATTTTACAGGATCATGACTGCTAGATCCCCGAGCAAGCGCCAGAGCAAGGGTCGTGCTCGAGAGAACGGTCGAGGGGATGGTCAAGATGATTCTAGAGAAGGTGAGACAGAAGGTTCAACTAGAAATAGTGGCTTGTCCCAGGTTCAGTCTCGAGGAATAGTCACTATGGTGAGTGTTAAGAAAAGAAGGGCCAAAGGAGATGTAATAAAACAACCCGAGTTTGATACTCATTAAGCGCATTTTTTTTTTTTATGGTTATTGATAATTACTATTTTATCATTGTTACTCGTCTAATTTTTTATTTTCAATACAACTTTATAGTAATTGCAAACATTAAAAAAATTGTTTAGTTTAATAAAAATTTATTTTTGATAATCTCAAAGCGTATAATTTCTTTATGTATATACAATTTTGTCCTTGTGACATTTCCCTACTTTTTTTTTATTTTCAACGCAATTTTATATGTAATTGCAAACATTAAAACAATGAATTGCTTGTTCACAAGTGGCATAAAACCTCCAACAAAAAAAATTGAAATTAAAATCTAAAATAATAACTAAAGAATTCAATGAAAATATATGTCACTTGCCAACTCGTAGCAAATTTGAGCTTCATATAAACATTTTTCGATGAAATTGTATTAGGATCTTATTATGTTCGTAAATTTCCAATTTTTTTTGTTGCTTCAATTAGATATTTATCCTAATTATTTTGTGATTTTAGTTATATATATTATAGTTATTACGCTCGTTTGCTCCTTACTAAGGTTATTGATATTGTGACCTTATTTTGGCTTAAAATTGGATTACACTTAATTCAATTTGGTATATGCAATGTATTTTTATAGTTGTATTTTTCTTATTTTACTAATTTGGGTATAAACTTTTTTTTTGCTTGCCATTTCGAGCCTCTTTGACTAAAATCCTGGGTCTGCCACTGATAACAAACACTCTTTTAAGTTTTAACTAACATACATGTAATGAAAATAGTCGTAAAGTATGTGATTGATCAACTTAGCATATCACAACAGTTAGCACTATTCATCTGAATTTTACCAAAAAACTTATCAAGTCCTTCGAGAATTTCACAGAGAATATAACAGAGAAGCTGCAAAATTTTACAGAGAATATAACAGCTTCGTTGAATTTTACAGAGAATATAACAGAGAAGCAGTTGAATTTTACAGAGAATTATATAGAGAATATAACAGATAAGCTGTTGAATTTTACAAGAGAATATAACAGAGAAGCTGTTGAATTTTACAGAGAATATAACAGAGAAGCTGCAGGCATACTGAATTTTACCAAAAACTTATCAAGTCCTTCGAGAATTTTTATAAATTGAATCAGTTTAAACCTGTTAAGCAATAGCAGTAATCAAGAACTGTAAAGTTGTTAGTCAGTTTGTTAAGCTATCTGTTAGTTTGTTTTGACAGCTAATCAGTCATTAGAATGTCTATATAAGCAATGTACATTCTACACTTCACACTATGAAATATACAGAGTTTTCTCATAGCATAGTTTGTTGTAGATTCTAACATGGTATCAGAGCCTTCTTCACGTCATCTTCTTCTTCTCAATCTCTCATAGTTACTCTAATGGCAGATGCAACATTGTCTAGTACTACACCACTTACTAACTCTGCCTTAGCAGAGTCAAGGCCTGTAATGTTCACACATGCATTATCTGTCAAGTTGAGTGAACAAAACTACTTGCTGTGGAAACAACAAGTATTGACAACCATTAAAGGACACAAGCTTCAAAGATTTATTGAGAAAGACGCATCTCCAGCACAATTTCTCTCTAATATAGATCAAGCCAGAAATCATGTCAATCTAGAGTTTGTCACGTGGGAACAACAAGATCAATTACTGCTTTCTTGGCTGCTTTCTTCCATGACAGAATCCCTACTTACAAGATTAGTAGGGTGTCTAACATCAGCACATATTTGGCAAATTCTTGAGGTCTTCTTCAATTCACAGACAGTCGCCAAGATTTCTCAGTTTAGAAATCAATTACAAAATCTCAAGAAAGGAGACATGTCTATCAATGCATATCTTCTGAAACTCAAAGACATTACTGATCAACTGGCATCCGTAGGACATCAATTGTCTTCTAGAGATTATGTCAATGCCATCATTGATGGTTTACCATAGATTTATGACACATTTGTAGTTTCAGTAAGCTCAAGATCAGATGAGTATTGTGTTGCAGAAGTGGAGTCTCTTCTACTTGCTCAAGAAGCAAGAATTGAGAGACATACAAAAGATCTTGACATATCTGTCAATATGGCTCAGTCATCATACAAACCTTCACCTAGGTCTTTTGTGTCCAGTTCACAAGGTTAGGGACCTCAGTTTAGAGGTTCTCACAATCCCAGGGGTGCCAGATCTGGAAGAAGTTTTCGGCCATCTGGAGCTAGTTCTCAATCAAATCGTCCTCAATGTCAAATCTGTGGCAAAATTGGTCATATTGCATTCAAATGCTACAATCGGTTTGATGATTCTGTCTCAAATCCATGGAGTTCTACTTCACAGTACTCTTCTTCTTCTAGTTTTTCATCTCATTCAACATCTTCAACTCCAAGGCAGGTCTTCTCTGCATCATCATGTCAATCTAATCATCCTTCTTGGAGAGCTGATTCTCAGTTTCAGATACAGTCAAATGGTGTTTCAACACCTCAGATGCAGTCACATACTGATCGTAGGTGGTATCCAGATTCGGGAGCCACTGATCATTGCACACCATATTCCTAGAACTTGATGAATGCTATGCCTTATCATGGAAATGAGCAACTATTTGTGGGAGATGGAACTGCTTTACCAATTGAAAACATCGGTCAGTCCTCTCTTCTTGCTCACCATTCTTCAAGAGATTTACATCTCAGAAATATTCTTCAAGTCCCTTAATTGACCAAGAATTTATTAAACGTGTCTAGGTTTGCTAGGGACAATAAAGTCTTCTTTGAATTTCATCCTGATCTTGGTTTTGTCAAGGATCAGGTCACACATCAAACCCTTCTGGAAGGGAAGCTTAAGGGAGGTCTATATGTGTTTCCATCAATGATTCTTCCTGATGAAAAGCCTGAATCTATTTGTGGTGCTTCTTCAGCATCCTTCATTGCTGACTCACAGTCCAAATTCATCAGTTTTAATCCCACTAATTCAGCCCAGCATTCCAGTAGTCAAGGTCAGCAATATCAGCAAGCTAGCATTCCAGTCTGTCCTTCAGCTCAGCATTCCAGTAGTCATTCTCAGCATTCGTTTCAGCATTCTAGTCACCATTTCAACAATTTAGTCAATAAAAATGCCTGTCATTCTAGTTATCATGCTGCTAAGTCATCTGATTCTTTGCATTTGTGGCATGCTAGATTAGGATATCCATCTTTTCAACTTGTCAAGAACATACTTACTACATGTAATATTTCAGTTCCTACATATGACAATATGGATCTATGTTCCTCTTGCTGATTAGGCAAAATACATAAACTCCCCTTTTCCAGGTCTTCTACTGTGTATACAAAACCCTTGGAATTAATTCATACTGACCTATGGGGTCCTGCTTCTACCATGTCTTCATCTGGGTCCAAGTATTACATTCATTTCATAGATGCATTTAGTCGTTTCACTTGGGTTTTTCTGTTACAAAATAAGTCTGATGCTTTCTCAACTTTCCTTAAGTTCAAAGCCAGGTTGAGTTAGAATTTGGCCTTCCCATCAAGAGTGTTCAGTCTGATTGGGGAGGGGAGTATAGATCTATTTCAAAACTTCTTGCTCAACATGGGATACATCATAGACTTGCTTGCCCAACTACACATCAACAAAATGGAGTTGTTGAAAGAAAACACAGACACACTATAGAGTCAACCCTCACTCTTCTTGCTCATGCCTCACTTCCCATGAAATTCTGGGATGAAGTAGTTAGAACATCTGTTTTTCTTCTCAATCGAGTACCTTCTGCTGTTCTTAAGGGTCTCTCACCATATGAAATTCTATATCACAAAGTTCATGAGTATCACACTCTCAAAGTGTTTGGGTGTTCCTGTTTCCCTAACATCAGACCATATAATTCTACTAAACTACAATTTAGATAAGTTGAATGTCTGTTCCTTGGTTATAGTCTACAACATAAAGGGTACAAATGTATATCTTCTATTGGCAGGGTATACATCTCTCGAGATGTCCTATTCAATGAAAACTCTTTTCCATATGTTAGATGGCACAGTCATTCTTCTACCTCCAATCCTATTGTTCATATTCCTACTCCTGCTGATATCCCCTCCCTGTCACCTAATGTTACTAGGCCATTTATTCCTGATAATTCATCATCTAGTCCAATGGTTCCTGATAATAATCCATCATCTAGGCATTGTTATTGCGAGGCGGAATGCTGGTCTACACTCCACATTTAGAGTGAGGAGGCTGGTAGCTGGGGTTGGGGTGGAATCTGTTTTCCCTCTGTAAGTAAATATGTAGATGCTAATACTGAAATGTGCAGTCTATTTCAGTTTCCAAGCTTTATATTTGCGTGTTTTTCTAGACAAGCAGGCAATGAATGCAGTTAGATGTTTGATCAGAAAACTAATCTAATAAATAAACTTTCAGAAATAATCTTTAGTTTTGACGATTATATAATTGAAATTTATGCTAATAAATAACCATCATTCTGCAAATTGTACGCAAAATTTAGAGCAAGTTGGTTATTATATATTTCTCGATGTTATTAGCCTTCCATGTCTATAAATAAACAAAAAAACATAAGTAAATTTGATATTCATGAATATAATGAGCACGTCTATGGTGGCCTGCCAGGGATATGGGGTGAAAGAATAATTGTTAGGTTTCCAAACATCTAACATTTAAAATTCTGTACTTATCAATATGATCTTAATAACTATTTAAAATAAAGTGATAGAATATTCATCTTGATCATCCAAAGGACTTGTTCCTTGCTGGTGATGATTTGTCATTTTCAATTGTTAAGATTGTGTCTGCTTTCTCAAATATCTCATTTTCAAACTTTCAGTCTATTATGTTTTGTTTAATGTACAGACTACAGTATAGGGTTATCTTCTAATTCAGACTTATCCATAGGCCTAAAATTGTCCATGTTCTTATTCACGGTAGTACATTGTGAATTTACGGTGTAGTTGTACGATTGATACCCATCGATATAGTTATAGTCCCACGACTCCGCTCTCGCTTCCGCTTGATATATGATTAGATTCGCCTTCTCTACAAGTTCGAGCTTTCAGAGAGTTGGCAATTTATCATGGTATCAGAGCTTGGTCCTTGGAGGTCGTGGGTTCGAGTCTCGCTTCCGCTTGATATATGATTAGATTCGCCTTCTTTACAAGTTCATCTTCTAATTCAGACTTCTTTTCTAATTAAATTTTTTATGATGTGAGTTGCACAACAACTTCATACCACACTACATTTTTCTTTAGTATTTTACAGTTTTGCTCTTCTTATAAAAGGGCCAAGGCTCTTCTTTGTGTCCTGTTTCGACTATCATACTAGAACTTAAGGGGTTTGAATCAAATTAATTAGTTCAGTTTTTGGGCAACTTATATTTTTTTCTTCATTTTTGCACTGTTAAGCTGGTGAATGATGTGGTTTCTGTTGCAATTTTAAGTCGTCAATTTGTTGATGCACTTGAATTACCTGTTTTGTGATTACAGATACTCTCCAAACATAAAAGAAGTAAAGGTGTTGGAGAAGAAGAGCGTCAGAAGGGCTAAGCTTTACTATCTCAGAGACCGAATGAATGCGCTTAAGAAGCGTTAGTTATAGATATCTAATTAGATGGGAGAGGCACTGATGATGTATTTTTCAAACGTAGAGGTGGGTTATTCTGCAATATAGTTAATGAATGGTGAATTTTGATGGTTTATAGAATTAGCTCATTGCCCTGTGTGTCTTAGAATCATCAAAGGAAAACAGCTAATGAGGCAGATTGAGAGTGAAACTGTGAGCTTCTATTTTCATTTGATTTGATTCTCTGTTTTTGCTGTTACAATTGTTTTGTATCAATATCATCAAAGAATTGTTGACGGTCTTTTGTTCCGGAACTCCTTATGGACATGGTGATTGCTTTGTACAATACAACCATGTGAGCTTTAGTAATCTAAAGTAAATCAACGGTTTCTGCCTTACTGTTAGTTTTACATGGTATCATTTATTTGTATGTCTTGGTTTGCAAGTACATTCCTCAAGGCACACATTGTTGATCCACCACGTATCTTTTGTTCTGCTGGAACTTTAAATATAAAAGATGTCAGGTTTTAGATACAAGCCTTCGCAGCATCATGATGTTGCTAAACACTCAATGAAGAATGTAAGACGAGTTTCTTAGAATGTCTCCTTGCAGTTATTTTTGAGTGTTTTGGCTTACGCAGCGTCATGATGTTATTAAACACTCAGTGAAACCTCTAGTACAAGGCAAAGAACAAAGAGAACTCACGAGACTCGGCAAAGAAAAGGTCCTTTTGTTGTGTCGTGGTGGCTCTTTCCCTGATATGTTCTATGCTTTCAACTCTTTTTAAGTCTCTCCTTTTTCTTTTTCTTTATGCCTTATTTAAGACTTAACTACAAGTTATTCGAATCTCTCAGCTTGTTTATATCAACTAAATCTTCAAAAAAAAAAAACTCATTACGGGGTATTTATTTATAAAGAAAACTTGAGAAAATGTTCGGCAAAATAGGGCCTAAGAATTAATCCAGCAACTTATCTGAGGTGTCAGCTATTGTCATTCCAAGAAAAATTCATGAACTCGAGCTAAAGTTAAAACCCGATTGAATATTTTGCAGTTAAATTATTTAGAATCTTTACCAATGGCGAGGAGTTGTTTAGTCATTGTTTGTGTTTGTGGATTAAAGTAGTAATAAGTTGTTTTAAAGTAATTAATTATTATTAATTTACTATGATCCATCACTCTACTCCTTTCAACAATTGTTAATATTATTATATTAAATTATTATTAATTATTATATTAAATTATTTAGAATCTCGCGAGGTTGGTTACTGGCACGCAAGTGTGGATGGATGAAATAAATGCCAAGTGTGATACATCAGCATTATGCAGCCTTAAATGATAACATTGGAAAATTCTAAATGGCGAGGAAATGGGCGAAGGGGTGGGTGTGACTGTTCATCCCTACTCACCCCTCTCGAGATGCACACCTGTGTCTTTGAGATGCACAACTTTACGAATTTCGAGAGGGATGAGTGGTAATACCTATCCTCTCGCCCATTTCCTCGACGCCTAGAAGGGCTGGATAACATTCGCAAACTATGTGGTTATGGATACTGTGACAGTTTAGTTGTATTGTACTGTATCATACACTCTACTCTGGGATAACTTCGTAGAAAATAATACAAAATTTTTCGTCTCATGTTGCTTTCCTTTTCCTTTTCATTTTCTTAGAATCCAGGTGTAAATGCAACAACGGGAAAATATGAAAAATCTAGTGTGCTTGGACCTATGCCTGGTGACCAGGCACCGACCATCTGCATCGAAATGTGAATTATTTCATATCTTGCGACAAATAGACGGTGCCTGGTGGCATCAGGCACAACACCAGACACTGTAATAGTGCTTGGAAAAATAATACCTATTGTTATTGGATATCGTGGGGAAAAATATATATATATAAGTCGGCCAACACTTATCGGCTCTCATGGGAAATACAAAAATAATACAAGTCGGCCAACACTTATTGTGTAATACCCGCCAAAATTTACTTACCAATATACTTGCATTATTTTAGAAGTTAATAATATTTATTGGTAGTAATTATTAATTGATAATAATTACAAGTAATAATAGTTTATAATTTTTAATTTCAAACTTAGGTTTAGGCTAGTGGTGGGTAAGAGATAAAGGGTGGGTGTGTTTAGCTAATGCAACCCTAAATTTTATTTAAAAAGATAAACCCTAATTTCTTTCCTCTGCAAACACACACAAAGAAAAAAATAAAAATAAAAAAATCTGCGTTGGGAGGCGCTGGAAGAAGAACCTTGGAATCTTGCCAAACAAAAAAATATTGGTGAGTTAAATTCTATCAAACTTTTAAATCTACGATATCGATTATTCTATGATATTTTTTTGTACGTACGAACTCAATTTTTTTTTACAATGTTAATTATGATATAAACCCTAGATTTCTTGTTTTCTGTTATTAATAGTGATTGGTATCTTTACTTTTTAATGGTGAGGTGATATGAGAAGGGTTGATTTGTGTTTTTTTTGTGATTGACATGTGTAAGAGAAAAGTTTTTGGTTGTAAGTTTTGTTGTTGTGATGTGACGATTGGAAGAAAAAGTGATGGGTGGTTTTCTATATGTGGTTTGCATCGATTAGTGATGGGTGATTTTTCATATGTGGTTTTCAAAAAGTGATGAGTGGTTTTTCATATGTGGTTTTTAAAAAATGATGGATGGTTTTCAAAAAGTGTTTTATGATGGCTATTCAAAAGTGTTTTATGGGTGGTTTTAATGTACAACTTGTGGAGTTTGTGGATATTAATCTCAGAGCTCCTTTTCCTTACAATATAATGTGCCCGCTAATGTACAATCATGTCCGATGGATCATTATACCTGTAGGTTATGGTGTCCTATCCAAAAAAAAAAAAAAGAAGAAAAAAGAAAAACGGTTAGCATTATGAAATTTTGAATCCACACAAATGATTTTTTTGCTAAACCGATATATGGGCAATCTTGTTTTAACTTAAACCAGTTTAGGATTGGTTGCAAACATTGGCATTGACTATTGTCTGAAGATGATATCTACCGTGTACACCCTCTTCAAAGAAGACCATTGATTTCCTGAAGTTCTGTTTAATGGTCATTGGTTATGCAATATGTATATTGTGGTACCGCCATTTCGTGTTTTATTTATTTCTTTTCTCTTAATGTTACCATAAATGTCATGTTTCTTTGCAGTAGTGTTTCTATTCTTATTTCTTGTGCTGTTAACTGATTTGAAAATATATATATATATATATATAATGGCTCAAATAAAATACTTGGCAAATGTTCTTTCTCCACAACTTCGAAAAAAAAATGTGAAAAGAAAAAATTTGTTTGTATACAGACTTGCTTGTATACGTGTGATATTATTATGGGTATGCAGACTTGCTTGCATATCGGTGCACCGTTCCATGTGTGTTCAGTTGTACGTGTAGATTTAGGAGATGCTTGCCATGGATCGAACTTCGGGTGAGATGACGTGTTCCTCAATGTGGCACCACACTTGGAACATGTACGCTCCGAGTGGTTTCGAAGGCAAGGGAGGCACACTTGGGTGAAGTGTGTTCGGCACAGGAGGAGAGTGCGATTGTGGAAAAGAAGCCAAGGATTAGAAACCAAAAAAAAAAAAAAATTAAATAAAACCATTTAATTGAGCATGCCATTAAATTGTGTATAGATTAGTTTAGCTTGTACTAGGTTGGCCTTGAGGGAAGAAACTAACAGCTCATTCGAACCTCGAATGAGAACTACCTGTCTTCCTCAAGGTGAAGATTTGCATTTTGTCCTTTTATATTTAAATTGTTTGATTTGTAAGTTTGCTCACACCAGTATGATTATACTGACCTAGATTTTGTATTTTTTTTACAAATTTGGGTACGTTCTTAATGAGCGTAGCCCCAGAGAACTATCAAGGTTAATTGGAGCTTAAGGAAGGATAGTAGCTGCGTGGCGATAGCTGAGGAGTCGACACTTTGTATTTTATTTTATTTTAGATCTTTATTACTACTCCTAGGTAATCAGATGTAGGATTTGGATTTAAATGCTCAGTTTTGGTCAGATATTTATTTGGGAATTTATTATTGAGATTTTCATTTATTCGTTGTGGACCTCATTTTTTAGGAAGAATATTGAGGAAGCTTATTAGTTGCTTTTTTTTCTGCCTTATGACTGTACCATTTAAAGTGTTCATGTTATGCCTTGGTTTTTGGACAATCTATTTATTTATGTTGTTCAAAAATCGGGGCGTGACATTTTTGGTATCAGAGCATTTGGTTAGCCTAGATCTAGGGTAGGTCTAGGTGATCCTCGGAAGTGTGGAAATGGGATTATGAACGTTTGGATTATTAAGTATTAACGGTTATTTATTTTCGCTTGAAGGTAATGGCGAACACTCGATCAAATGGGGCCAATGGATAGAATGGTGATAACGGGCGGAATAACACTAATGGCCCAAATGGTTCAAATGATCAGGGAGGGGGTCCTAACTTGGTTCAGGTAGACGTGGGAGCCATGATGACGCAACTTTTGCAGGTTGTGCAAAACAACCATCAGGATAGTCATGGTGACCTGTTTGCCAGGAGAAATAAGGAGTTTGGGAACCTAGGCGGTCAGAGGTTTAATGGAGAGACTAGCCCTATTGCAGCTGAGAAGTGGATTCGCAAGTGTGAAACCATATTCAATCGGATGCAGATGACTGAGGTATAGAAACAAGAATTAGCTGCTCATAACTTGGATGGTAATGCCAGGTATTGGTGGGATTATGTGGAGGAGAGCATGGATACGACTGTTATGACTTGGGAGACTTTCAAGTTCAAATTTGACTGTCAGTTTGTACCTGAAGCTGTGAAATCTCAGCTAGCTGCAGAGTTCTTTAGTTTGACGCAAGGTACCAAGTCAGTGACCCAGTATGTGACAAAATTCAACGAGTTGACTCGGTATGCTCCGTACTTGGTTGATACCCCTGCCAAGAAGAATCAGAAGTTTATCAAGGGTTTGGGTCATTATCTGTCCAAGTCGGCCAACACTTATTGGTTCTCGTGAAAAATAAAAAAAATAATACAAGTCGGCCAACACTTACCGGCTCTTGTGGGAAATAAAAAAAGTAATACAAGTTGAAATACTTTTATTTGCTAAACCCGTCTAATTGTCGAGGAAAGCAGCGAGGGACTCTGCAAGGGGGAGGGGGAGCCATCCATCCCTTCGGGATGCGCATTTGACTTTTCAATGCACACATCTAGAGAATTGAAAATGCGCATCTCGAAAAAAAATGGACGGCTCACCCTCCCCCCTGTGAGGTCCCTCGCTGTTTTCCTTGCTGCTTTCCTCGAAAATTAGATTTTTTCTATTTGCTATCATGGAAAAAGTTGGCCTATTTTTATTGGTTCTCGTGGAAATAAAAAATAATACAAAGTTGGCCCACTTTTATTGACTATCATGGAAAAAAAAAAATAATACAAGTTAGGCTTACAGATATTGGCTCTCCTGGAAATAAAAAATAATACAAATTGGCCTATTTTGTTGGCTGGCTCTCGTGGAAAATTGAAATTTCAAACAACCATCATACAATAGAAAATTGAAATAAAATTGAAAATTGAAATACTTGAGAGAGCACTATCAAAAGAGTGGTGTGTTATCTATCTACTACCAGTCCTTGCTTACATCCAATTCCTCTTGTAACATTTGTTGTGTGTGTAATTCTAGCTCCTTCTTTCTGTAACAATTCTACTACTACTTGCAAGAAGAAGAGAAGAGAAGAGAAGAGATGGCAGCAGGTCAAGTGGTATGTTCATTCTTTCCAGTTGTGTTTGAAAGGCTCAATGGTATAATCAAAGAGGATCATCTTGGTCCTTTTTGGGGTGTGAAGGAAGAGTTGGACGATGTTTTCATGGATTTCTGCATAATCAAAGGTGTACACGTTGATGCAGAGCAGAAGCAGTTCATTGATGGGGAAGATGCTGTTTGGTTTTGGCTAAAGAAACTGAATGCAGCAGCCTATGAGGCTGATGATGTTCTTGATGAGTTACAAGTTAGAACTCTACAATTAGCTTCCGAGGAAATGGGCTCTCCCGAAGAAATAATGATCTTCCGCCAAAACATTCAGGAAGACATTAAAAAGCTCTCTAAGATGTTTCGGAAGATTGCTAAAACAATTCGGGAGCTCTATTTGCAAAAGGGAAATGTTGAGAAGAGAATGGAAGAAATCTGTCCGGGTCGTGAACCTACTTCTCCTATAGCAATGGAACCACATCCTTATGGGAGAGACAAGGACAAAGAGGAATTGCTCAAGCGATTGTTGAGAGATGATTACAAGAGTTTGAATCGTTCTTCCATCAGACACCCAAGTGCTTCGACTGGGAGGTCATTGAGCTGCAGTGTCATCAAAGATATCTCAATCTGTTCCATAGTCGGTATTGGTGGCATTGGCAAGACAACTTTGGCACAAATGGCGTACAATGATGACCGGGCAACGAAGCACTTCGCCTCCAGATTTTGGGTTTGTGTCTCAGATGTTTTTGATGCTGAACGTATTATCAAAGAAATTGTAGCCTCCTCTGATTTCAAGAAATTAGAAGAACAAATGGCAGGTGCCTCCAGGAAATCAACCTCCTCTGATTCTTCTGAGAAATTAGAAGATAAACTTAAAAAGTTGAGCAGTACGAGATTTTTACTTGTGCTAGATGATGTATGGGAGGAAAATCAAGAAAAATGGAACAAATTCAAGGCATTTTTTAGAGCTGGGGTTGGAGAAGGTAGCTCTATTATCGTGACTACACGGCTGCAAACAGTGGCAAACATCACCAGCACAGTTCTCCACTCTGCATACAAGTTTTATCAAAAGCACATTGTTGGAAGTTATTTAAGAAATATGCCTTTGGCTTGGGAAATAAAAAAGAGGTCAGCCTTGAAGGAGATTGGCAAGGAGATCGTGGATAAATGTGGTGGCCTACCGTTGGCGGTGAAGGTTTTAGGAAGTTTGCTACGCCATAAAAACGAGGAAAATGAATGGTTATCTATCAAAGACAGTGCAATTTGGGAGCTCCGTCCAAGTGGTGAGAATAACATTTTACCGGGGTTGATGTTGAGCTATTACCATTTGCCCCCATTTTTAAAACAGTGCTTTGTTTACTGCTCAATCTTTCCCCAAGACTATGAGATTGATAAAGATGATTTGATCCAACACTGGATGGCAAATAGTTTGGTGCAACCAGAAGCAGGAAAAGAATTGGAGGATGTTGGGAATGAGATTTTCAATGCGCTATTATGGCGGTCATTCTTTCAAGATGCAAGGAAGAACAAGTATGGTGACATAATACGTTACAAGATGCACGATCTTGTGCATGATCTCGCAAATTATATAGCAGGGGATGAGTATTTTGTTGGAGGTGAGGAAAGGTCAAGAAAAATCTGTAAAACAACTCACCATGTTTCCTTACTGCATGATTGGGAAGTATCACCATCACCACCTATTCTTGAGCCGATACAAAGAGCCTCACCATGCTTACGTTCTCTCATCACCCGGTCAGAAAACTTTTGGGCTGGAGAGTCTGAATTCCTCTTCCCACATTTTCATCGATTACGGGCATTGGATTTGAAGTATTTACGCATTGAAATGGTACCTGATTGTATTGATGAAATGATACACCTGAGATATCTCAACCTTTCTGGTAATCCCATTAGATTCCTGCCTAAATCTATTTGTTTGCTAAGAAATTTGCAAACATTGAAACTTCAAGAGTGTTATAAACTTGAGGCTTTGCCGAATGATATGACAAGTATGAGCAGCCTGAGACACCTAGATTATAAAAAGTGTGGTCGGTTAAAAAGCATGCCGGTTGGATTTGGGCAGTTAAGCAGCCTCCGGGCTTTAAATTGTTTTATTGTGAGCTCAAAGAGTGGATATGGTATGAGTGAGTTGCAGAAGCTGAACATTGGAGCAGAATTGGAAATAAAAGGGCTCCAGCATGTGATAAGTTCGACTGAAGCAAAAGCTGCAAATTTGGTGGAAAAGAAAAACATTCGTTCGTTGCATTTAGATTGGTCAAGGGATAAGGATGAGGACTCTCAACAGCAACATCAGGAGGTAATTGATGGCCTCCAACCTCACGCAAATTTAAGGGAACTGTCAGTCACAAGGCATCAAGGACCAAACTCTCCAAGTTGGTTGACACCTTCGTGTGTCCCAAATTTGGTGAAACTCTCTCTCTGGTCTTGTAGAAGATGTGAACGTCTCTCACCTCTTGGGAAACTTGGGTCTCTCAAAGTTTTGAAGTTGAGTGACATGCATTCATTGAAATTCATTGTCATGGATGATGATGATGCAAGAACATTCCGGTCGTTAGAAGAACTCATGTTAGTGAATATGCGTGATTTGGAGGGATGGTCATCTTCATCTTTGCTGCAGTCGTCATTGTCATCGTCTTCTCAAGCGGCAATAGCCCCAGTATTCCCTCGACTAAAAGAAGTGCGGGTCTATCGATGCCCAAAACTGGAAGGAGAAGTTCCATTGTCAGGATCCCCGGTCGAACATGTTTTTATAGAAGGATCAAGCAATGGAATGGTTCTGGGTTCATTGCACGACCTCCATGACCTTCCTTCCATTGTAATTGATGGGTATGCTGAGATGGAGAATCTTCCCCCAGGGGCGCTACGAAACCTTACTGCTATCCAGAAGTTGACGATCTCAGATTGCCACAACCTGAAAACTCTCCCTGTACAACTGAAAAGTATTACGACACTCACAGAGTTGACTATTGAAAGTTGTAGAAACTTGGTTTCACTGGCAGAGGGAGAAGGGGGACTCAGAAACCTCTCTTCTCTCAGAACCCTTGATATTCTTGAATGCTATGCTTTGAAGCATTTGCCTGAGCTTGACAAGACTTCTCTCATTTCTATGAGCATCTCGGATTGTCCGCAGTTGGAATTCTCCACGCAGGATTTTGAGCAACTACTTTCCCTTGAATTACTTGAATTGTTTGACTTGCCCAAGGTAACATGTTTTCCTGAGGGGTTAAAGCACACTGCTGCAAAGCTTCAAGTGTTACACTTCGAGCTTTTTTTCAGAAAATGGTGCTGTGGACTTGCCTGATTGGATAAGTACTTCAACTTCACTTCAAAAATTGTCTATTAGGGCTCCGAAGAATTGGAAAGTGTTGCCACAATGGTTGCAAAACTTGACTGCTCTTCAGTACCTAATTATTTCGGGATGCGATGAAGAATTAAAGAGTCGATGGAAGAACAAGGACGAGCAAAGAGAAGAGTACTCCTTCAACATGATTTCCCATGTTCCAGATGTTCACTTCCTTTAGTACCTGTGAGCCAAGTTATTAAGCTCCGATCTGTAACAATGGTTAGAGACAATGTTTGTTAGTTAGAGTTATCACGAATTGGAGAGTGAATTGCCACAATGAAAGAAACACCTCCCTGCTTTTAAAGACCTAACCATTTATGGATTCGATGAAGAACTAGAGAGACACCAGGAGAACAAGGACGATCAGAGGAAAGACTCCTGCTTCAACATGAATAAAAATGTGGTAAAGTTCCAAAACCCCTTTCTTTGAGAAATTTAGGGGGGTGTATTGTATCTGGATTTTGTGGGCAATTTAATAAATTCCATGGATTCTGCAAATCCAATTGTATTCAATTTGGATTTTAAAAAGTCCACAAAAGTCTAGGGGTATTCAATCAGGATTTTAAAAAGTCTTTTTGAAATCCACAAAGTCTAAGGGAGGTGTATTGTATATGGATTCTTATGGAATTGATAAATAATTTGAAAAGTCCACGGACTCTTTAAATTGTCCACAGACTCTTTAAATTGTCCACGGACTTCTGATGATTCCTTAAATCCATAGACTTTTGCTACAGACTTTCTAGAGATTTATGAAAATCCACGGACTTTGTATGAACGACTTTTACAGATTTCTAATTATTTGCAAGATAAAAAAAAAGTTGGTACTGACATATTTTCTAACAAACCAAATATATTAAACATTGGAGAACAAGACATGTATCAAAAAGATAACCAGGCAGGTAATGACATGAAATCGCAATCCAACATTCAACAAAATCAAATCATTCAACACAACCAAATTAAAAATCACCACTTGCAAAATGAAATAAACATACAGTATTTAGCCATATGCATATAAAAAGTATCAAACTACATGACTTAAAATCCAAATGGCCTATAGCTTATTAGCTTTATGCATCCCTTTGTGCCCAAGTGATCCAGGGTAATGCAGTCAAAGCAATCGTGCGCAGATGCTCTAAAGGGGCAATGTGGCATGACAAGCAATAAATGCATAAGTTTCAAAGCACCTTTATGAAATTATGTAATTATAGGAATAAAGTTTGAATGAAAACCTAGAAAATAATGCAAAATCATATACCTCCTGCCACAACCAGTTATAATACCCAAGTATGGAGTTGCCAGTTTTGATAAATGTTCATTGAGAATTACCATATCCACACATAACCCCCCACCATGCTTATTACCTAACACATCCTATTAATAACCCTCACCCCCTAGCGAGCACAAAAGATATGCTGCAATTTTCTTAATAGAAGTTTGTCGCTAGGCTTTCGCATTAGGAATCTAAAACCCTATAACTGCTATGCTGAGAGTACCCATCGTTTCCCATTCCTAGTTGGCATAAAGGTGTTAGATTAAACATACCAAACTGATGCTATAAAAAAAATGAGACGGAGTTGTATCGAAAAGAAAGGGAAAGGTAGAAAAGAAAGAGAGGGAAGTTATTTTCTCTCATCTTTGTACGACACAAAGTTGGGATAAGGGAAAGATGAGATTTAGCATGAGAGAATGCAAATGGATTGGCCTAACTTTGTTGTGGTGGCGACCCTTGAGTCTGCAGAGGCACAACTTGTTGAAGAGGATATGAAAATGGCTAGTCTTGATGAGAAGAAGAATGAGAAGAGACTAGTTACAGAGAATAAGAAGAATATGTGATAAAAGAGGGAGGGAGACTTTTTTTCACGTTGAAATCTTTGATATGGAGGCTGGCAAATTATTGAACTTTGTTATTTATACCTAACACTACAAAGTCCATGAGAATCCATGATTTTCCAAATCCATAAATATGAATGATATTTTGAATACCCTAAAACTTTTGTGGACTTTCTGAAATCCATATTGAATACCCTTAAACTTTTGTTTTTAGATTTTGTATTAAAACTTTAATAATTTACAAAAGTTAAGCATAATAGTTTATCAATTACATCCAATTTAATGCCAAGATACATATGCAAAATTTATAAACATGGAAAATTAACAATCATGAATAAAATTTATAAAAACTCAAATGACTAAAGTTGGTCAAGACGGTTACTTTATACAAAGTTGAATTTGTGGATAAATATCCAAACATATTTTTTTATTTCTTCAAATTGCATGAATGACCTCAGTCATGTTTGATAAAATCTACATTACTAAAGTTGGTACCGGCAGATCCATTGAGAATTCCATTAAGTAATAATCAATTGCTACATTCAGACATATACTAAATAAAAAACAATTAAATTGTTTCTTTTTATAAAAAGGGGAAAGAAAAATAAAATAAGAACACAATCACCTTTATTAAAAAAATCTCGCCCAGACCCCGCCTAGATGCCTACCTGATTTTTCACCCCGCCCAACCATTAATCTGGGTATTTCTCTAACGCCTAGACCATTTTTTAGAACACTGCTAATTTTTACAGTGATGTCCTTGTTCAATGAAAGTCACCCCTTCAATTTGGGGAACACAAACCTTAAGTTATGATTAAGTTACTAGTTAATTAGTTTAGACTGTTTAGTTGTTTGATGCAAGCTCCAAAGCCCGCGTTCCTGCAACTTGGGTGCGCATGTTTTCGGGTGTTGCTAACTCGCCCACTATTGTTAAGCCTCGTACCCACTTTGCTAACCCGCCCACTATTGGTCTTTTGTGATGCCTTCGCTACTCAGGTTCTTGCTCTTAAAAGAATTATGCTTTGGTTCGAAGTTATTTCAGGTATGAAAAATAAACTTCCACAAATCAATGGTGTTGCCTATTGGAGAAGTCCCTCATCTGCATCAGTTGGCGGGTTTATTTGGCTGCTCAGCGGGTCAGCTCCCAGTTAAGTACTTGGGCATGCCTTTGGGTGCTAGTTTCAAAAGTAAAGCTGTGTGGGATGAGACGATTGAAATGATGGAATCGAAACTCGCGTCTTGGAAACGCAAATTTCTCTCTAAAGCAGGAAGATTAGCCCTTGTCAAATCCACAATAGCTTCTATCCCTGTGTTCATTCTGTCTCTTATCAAGGTTCCCTCGTCAATAGCGGCCAAAATGGAACAGATAATGCGCGATTTCCTTTGGGGTTCCACTCAAAACTCTAGAAATATGCATTTAGTGGGCTGGGAGAAAATTTGTTGTCCCAAATCTTGAGGTGGTTTAGGCATTCGACAGGTGCTCACATTCAATAGTGCATTACCTTCCAAGTGGCTTTGGCAATTTGCAGAAGAAAATGACAATTTATGGAGATCTCTCATTATGGATAAATATGGGCGCAATAGATGGGTTTGGGAAAAGAGAACTAAGTACACTCCCTATGGATGCTCTTTGTGGAAATTCATATCCCGGTGCGCAAGTGGTTTCTACCCTCACACCTCTCTTAGATGTGGGAATGTCGATCTCATCTCTTTCTGGCACGATGTTTGGTGTAGCAACCAATCACTGAAGGATATGTTTTCAATGTTGTTTATCATTAACAACAAACAATATGAGAGTGTGAGCAATTTTTGGTTTAATGGCAACTCTTGGGATCTTTCCTTTCGAAGACCCCTTACTACTGGGAAGTCGAACCGATTCCTGTAATTGCGGTCAGTCTCGCTACCTCTTTAGTTGCCGCCCCCTACTTGCTCATTCGCTCATGGCTTCAACATGGAATTTCTTCATTGATCGAGTTCGCTTTCTTCTTTATAAAAAAAAGTGTAATAAGGATAGAGGAGGCCGCCAATTTAATGCATCTGTTGAATAGACATATGCCCTCAGAGGGATCTGATTGTTTGGTGTGGAAGGGTAAAGGTGTGGGCTTCTCGGTGAAAGAATTTTCTGATATGTTGGCTGCCTCTTATTATGAGACTCACTCCAACCCCTTCATTGTCTCTCACAATAATCTGGTATGGGTGAAAAATATTTTTTCTCGGGTAAATTTCTTTAGTTGGTCAGTGTTGCATGAGAGAATCTTGACTAAAGATAGGTTAAGGAACAGAGGAATCCACATAGGGAGTCTTTGTGTGCTTTGTAATGAGATGGATGAGACGCTGGACCATTTGATGCTGTTAGAGAATAGAAGTCTACCTATGTTACAACATAGGAAAGTGTCATTGAATAGAATACAAGCTTATATAGAGCTAACTTTGACATAACCTAATAGAAATAGGAAACCTAGCAAACTTAGGAAATCAAAATACAATAGAAAATCTAACCAAACTTAGGAAACCAAAATACAATAGGAAAGTCTTCCTAACCCATTCTATTCTAACATAGGTAGACTTCTATTCTGTGACACTTTCCTATGTTGTAACATAGGTAGACTTCTATTCTCTAACAGATGCTTCACTGCAGATTCTCCAAATCCATTTGGATCAGTTTCTCGTCAGAATTTGGTTTGAGTTTGATGTTTCAAGGCTCTATTTTAGATTGGCTAACTTGGTAGTCCCAAGTTAATCCTTCCCGACGGGCGGAATGGTTATGGTGTAGGGTTCCTCACGTACTCATGTGGTGTGTGTAGAAAGAGAGAAATAGGAGGGTATTTGAAGGGCTCAACAGATCAGAGCACTCTATCTTTATGGAGATTAGGGAATTGTTGTGGAGGATGGGTTTGGCTTGTAATCTGTTTAGGGATTTGGTTTTTGACACTTTCATGGTGTCTTGGCATTCCTTGATATAGGAATGATTTCCTTTGTAATTTGTCTCCATTTTTTTCTTTAATAAACATCTTCGTGTTTGAACAAAAAAAAAAAAAAAAAAAAGTAGTGTTTATTTGTTCACTATTTTCTTTAAGATATACAAGTTCATTGTATCGTGATACATTATATTTACTAGGGTGTCGGGGCACTCTGCACATGTGGATTTTTGTAATTTTTATTTTATTTTATTACAATAATTTAATAATAATAAATTTTATAATTAAATTTCTATACAAAATAATTATATGTAATTTTAAGAGTCGATGTATAGCTTATAAATAAATTCTAAGGTTCAAATAAATTATATTAGGGGCTTATGTATAATTAATAAAATGTTTGAGAGGGTGGTTTTAATTGTAAAAGTGTGAAATATGGAGGATAAAATGAAAAATTCAAAAGTTAGATGTAAGTGCCATTTTATAATTTATATATAATTGGAGGGTTTCAAATAAGTTACATATAAGGTTTAGGTATAATTAATGAATGTTTGCAGGGAACTAGTTTTAATTGTAAATTGTTTAAATTTAAGACGGTGAAATGGTAAAAGGATGTTATAATATTTTTTATGTGAATAACATAAACACCATTGTCACTTTTTACTAACTTCGTACTTTTTCTTATAAATACCATATAGTTGGAAGGGTAAAATTAGAATGGAAAATAAAGACCAAAACATACTTTCACTGTTCATAAGAGGAGCGTTAGTTATATAGTTTAGATTTATTTTATTAATAGTTTGTTGTAAATATTTCATTTGCTATGAGAAAAAAAAATACAAAGTTTAGCGATAAGCTAATTTTGTACATGACTAGGGTTTCCTTCTGATCTACATGATAACTTTCATATAACCTTGTTCTCTATATACATTATTATTGTGTATTCATTTCCTCTTCTTTTCCTAATGCAAAGAAAACACTTAACATCAACACCAATGCATGATATAGAACTACCAATAATTGCAAACAACCACTCTTTCCTCCAAAAAAAAAAAAAAAAAAAAATGCTGATTAGGACATAGATGAATGTTCTCACTGGCTTCTTGTGTTCTTGACAGCAATTTCTTCAAATTTCAAATTTCTCATGAATCGACAATCAAATGAAGCCAACAAAAAGGAGAACTAAACTCCAAATTTTCAATTTCTTCATCCTGCATGACAAATCTTTTTTCTGTACCCATGGATTCCCTTCTTCTCTAATGGGGACATACAACATTAATTTAATTGTATTTTGTAATTATCAATCACTAGTTTAGAACAGTTTTTTGGCCCCAAAATGCCCCATATTATTAATTAAAATGTGACCCTTGCAATCACATTATGATGTTTTGATTTGTGTCAACTTTACTGTGTGCTCGACTTTATTTCTTAACATGTTAGATCATGAGATGGTTTTACACGGACTATGTGATCGATTTATGGGTTAAATACATAAAATAAGTGCTTCTAATCTATTGTTAGATCAAGTTTTTAGGCAATATGTAATTGATTATAATGATGAGAGCTTTGAGAAGATATTTTTAAAAATTATTACCTTAAAGTAAAAATATATGAATTGCGCGTACAAAATTTTGATATAGCTGGATATAGAAATAGAACCGGGACTAGCAGTGAGACTTGAACCAACAATTTGCTACTTCTGGAAGATAGGTTTGGTAGCATGAAATCCAACTCTATGGCTTGTAACCTATCTCGAATATTTTTTGGAGTATTATATTGGATTAATTGTTGGTTGCCTCATATAATAAATAGCTAATTGATAAGGGTCAACATAATCATTATGTATTGCATTTTTCCCCTAAGACTAGGGATCAACGTGTTTTGACAGTCTATTTTCAAATTAGATGATCTAAACACCTTTAACAAATCAAAGGCTGAGATTGAATGTTTTGTACTTTAAAAAAAATTGAAATATTTAATTAATATCGTAAATGTATCACGATAAAAATTTAGCAGTTAATAAAAAAGTGTATCTTTGACATCTCATCTCAAATAAAATCAAAGGGTAAAGTTAAAATCATAAACATATATCGAAAAAAATCGAATGGTCAATTGAAATCATAATCATATCTCGAGGAAAATCATTCGGTTGTTAAAAAAAGACAACTCCATTTTCTTCCTCCCCTCTCCCATTTCTTTGGTTCGCAACCCCCTTCCGTCGCCCCACTCTTCTTCCTCCCCTCTTTCTGGTTAGCAACCTTGTCGCCCCTACCCCTTTCACGCCCCTCACTCTTTGCTCACTTTCCACTCCCCTCTCCCACTCAATTTCTGCTCACTCTGCTTCACACCCCCTTCTTCTTCCCCGCCTTTCATTTTTGTTTTTTTTTTTGTTTTTGTTTTTTTTTTTGTTTTTTTGTTTTTTTTGGAAATCAAGCTGGGTTTAAGGACCCCAAAACCTTTATACAAATGAAACAAAAGTAAAAGCAAATACTGAAACAAACTCTCACAAGAGAGGATTCACCAAAACAAACCTAGACTATAAATCAACTCAACCTTTGTACCTTTTATTTGCTTTCTTAGTTTTATTGGATTTCCGGGGACAGAGTCGAAAATATTTGGTGTGGGTGTTAAAGAACGTCTTTGCAACCGATTCTGTAAACACATCATCATCACTGGAGAGATCTGGCTCATGCTCTTCTTCAGGAACCTAACAAATTTCATGTCTCAATCTATTGTTTAGCAAACAACACAACCCCCTACCCCTTCCCCCACCCCTCGTCCATTTTACCTCTTTCTACAAACACTGGCAAAGAAGCTCACAACTCATCAAATTTTGTCGATGAAAAATTGAATCAATGCGTCTGCACCAATTCACCTCCTCAAGAAACCATACACTACACCAAATTGGCACTTTTGTAACAACTCTCAAAACAGTATCACTTTTGAGATGTTGCAATTCACCAAACAATTTCAAGTCAAAACTAAATTTAGCCAAAAAAATGAAAAACAGTAACACAAAAAAAATGATACAATAAGTTGGATCACCATACTCTTCATGGTGACACAATTATTGTATCATTTTGTTTGTGAAAATGTGTAAAATTGTTACACTTCAAAAGTGATATTGTTTTGAGGGTTGTTACAAAAATGTCAATTTGGTGTAGTGATAGCAGTTATTAGTCAGATATCAACGACATTTTATTGATTATATTTGTTATGTTCATGTTGAGTAGTCTTGCCAATGGACAAAAACTACCCAAGTCATGGCAGATTTTTCAAAACAAATTGACATCATTTGGTAACCTTCACAAGTTCTTGCAAAATTTTCCAACGACTTCTTTAAAAAACGTATATAATAAAGTTGTCAAATAAAATATGATTATGGTCCCCCATTTATTCAGCTTCTGTCAATAGAGCTGAGAGGAGTACTGGAAGGACGTAAACAATTTTTCTTTGTTGATTGTTTGATCATTAATGTGGAAGCTTACGATTGCTGAAGGAGAGGGTCCATGGCTTTGTACACTAAACAATTGTGTTGGAATACTACATCAAATTGACATTTTTATAACAACTCCAAAAACATTATCACTTTTGAGCTGTAATAATATTATTTATTGCTTTCGAGATTTCATTTGTTTCTAGACAAACTATGCCATTTTCAATTTAAATATATGAAGATGAGTTTTTGAAGAAATATTTTGAGAAATTGTGATGGCAATCATTTTGATCAAGGTCGGCAAGCCTAATAATTGGACGTAGATCAACTCCGTGCACAATTATTATTGCATTTTTAAAAGGGTAACAAAAGAGAGTGGTTGAACTTTCAGCCCGCAAATCATGCCCTTGATTTGATTACAGTTGGTTCAGACATCAATATCCATTTATTTTCCACTGAATTTCCTCAGAAGTTTTGCCAAGTTTCAACCAGTAGAGCATGCTATGGATTCCATCCCCTATTTAACTTAATCAGCAGAGCATGCAGATTGCTTAAGTAGAGATTAATCTTTGTTTAATTGGAGATTTTACCGCTAACTACGAGCATCTGCAAAGGTTTTGCTTCCTCTACTAAAATCCATGTTGGTTTTTTTTTTTTTTTTTTTTTGATAATACATGTTGGTTAGTTTTGGTTCATAAAAGATTGTTTTTTTTTTCCCTTGATTGGTTGATCAGCAATGTGGAAGTGGTCTTTTCATTATATCATTCAGATTTTGTTCAAATATGTGTAGACAGGCAATGTAAATTCGATGAGGGGAGTGTGAGGCGCATTTCAATGCCCAAGATACATAGCAAGTCCACAACCAATGATCAATCTTTTTGGTTTCGGTGCTTTTATAGTGACTTTAACTAATTAAACTAACCAAGTTTTTTTTATCGTTTTGAAAATCTGATGGATTTTGATGAGTAGATGACTAGTGTAATCTTATGTTTTTCCTTTTGAAGGGTGAACGAGGTTTGAAGGACCCTCAAATCTTATGTTAAACATATTTAACCCTTCAAATCTTATGTTAAACACTCGTTTTATCAGTGGTTGGTTCTGATTTGGTTCGAGTTATTATGCATTCCTTCCATTAAAGCACTTCGTTTGTGATTTGGTTTGAGTTATTATTGCATTTTCAAAATTTTAAAGTAGTGCTAAAAAACAGATTTTTTTTTTTGAAAAACTATGGAATGGAAACAGGCACAGCAGGGGCGGACGTACAAAAGGGCGAGGGGGGCAGCAGCCCCGCCCCTCAACTTTTAAAATAATTTTATTATATACTTAACCTTTAAAAAAATCAATTTTATAATGTATAATACAAGGAAAATTCTAACTGTTGAGGGAATGGGCGAGGAAACCAACGAGGGAGGGAGGGAGGACCCTCCATCCCAATCGCGATGCGCGCCTTCCCTCCTCTGCACGCATCACAAGGGGGATGGAGGGTCCTCCCCCCTCCCTCACTGGTTTCCTCGCCATTTAGACTGACTGATAATACAATATATGTAAATTGTTCATTCAACTAATCTTACATCTTTCTATTGGTGTAGTGGTTGGAAGTTTATAAATTTTTGTAAACAACCCGAGTTTGATACTCATTAAGCGCATATTTTTTTTTATGGCTATTCACTATACATTTTTATGGTTATTGATAATTACTATTTTTATCATTGTTACTCGTCTAATTTTTTATTTTCAATACAACTTTATAGTAATTGCAAACATTAAAAAAATTGTTTAGTTTAATAAAAATTTATTTTTGATAATCTCGAAGCGTATAATTTCTTTATGTCTATACAATTTTGTCCTTGTGACATTTCCCTACTTTTTTTTATTTTCAACGCAATTTTATATGTAATTGCAAACATTAAAACAATGAATTGTTTGTTCACAAGTGGCGTAAAACCTCCAACAAAAAAAATTGAAATTAAAATCTAAAATAATAACTAAAGAATTCAATGAAAATATATGCCACTTGCCAACTCGTAGCAAATTTGAGCTTCATATAAACATTTTTCGATGAAATTGTATTAGGATCTTATTATGTTCGTAAATTTCCAATTTTTTTTGTTCCTTCAATTAGATATTTATCCTAATTATTTTGTGATTTTAGTTATATATATTATAGTTATTACGCTCGTTTGCTCCTTACTAAGGTTATTGATATTGTGACCTTGTTTTGGCTTAAAATTGGATTACACTTAATTCAATTTGGTATATGCAATGTATTTTTATAGTTGTATTTTTCTTATTTTACTAATTTGGGTATAAACTTTTTTTTTGCTTGCCATTTCGGGCCTCTTTGACTAAAATCCTGGGTCTGCCACTGATAACAAACACTCTTTTAAGTTTTAACTAACATACATGTAATGAAAATAGTCGTAAAGTATGTGATTGATCAACTTAGCATATCACAACAGTTAGCACTATTCATCTGAATTTTACCAAAAACTTATCAAGTCCTTCGAGAATTTCACAGAGAATATAACAGAGAAGCTGCAAAATTTTACAGAGAATATAACAGCTTCGTTGAATTTTACAGAGAATATAACAGAGAAGCTGTTGAATTTTACAGAGAATTATACAGAGAATATAACAGATAAGCTGTTGAATTTTACAAGAGAATATAACAGAGAAGCTGTTGAATTTTACAGAGAATATAACAGAGAAGCTGCAGGCATACTGAATTTTACCAAAAACTTATCAAGTCCTTCGAGAATTTTTATAAATTGAATCAGTTTAAACCTGTTAAGCAATAGCAGTAATCAAGAACTGTAAAGTTGTTAGTCAGTTTGTTAAGCTATCTGTTAGTTTGCTTTGACAGCTAATCAGTCATTAGAATGTCTATATAAGCAATGTACATTGTACACTTCACACCATGAAATATACAGAGTTTTCTCATAGCATAGTTTGTTGTAGATTCTAACATGGTATCAGAGCCTTCTTCACGTCATCTTCTTCTTCTCAATCTCTCATAGTTACTCTAATGGCAGATGCAACATTGTCTAGTACTACACCACTTACTAACTCTGCCTTAGCAGAGTCAAGGCCTGTAATGTTCACACATGCATTATCTGTCAAGTTGAGTGAACAAAACTACTTGCTGTGGAAACAACAAGTATTGGCAACCATTAAAGGACACAAGCTTCAAAGATTTATTGAGAAAGACTCATCTCCAGCACAATTTCTCTCTAATGAAGATCAAGCCAGAAATCATGTCAATCCAGAGTTTGTCACGTGGGAACAGCAAGATCAATTACTGCTTTCTTGGCTGCTTTCTTCCATGACAGAATCCCTACTTACAAGATTAGTAGGGTGTCTAACATCAGCACATATTTGGCAAATTCTTGAGGTCTTCTTCAATTCACAGACAGTCGCCAAGATTTCTCAGTTTAGAAATCAATTACAAAATCTCAAGAAAGGAGACATGTCTATCAATGCATATCTTCTGAAACTCAAAGACATTACTGATCAACTGGCATCCGTAGGACATCAATTGTCTTCTAGAGATTATGTCAATGCCATCTTTGATGGTTTACCATAGATTTATGACACATTTGTAGTTTCAGTAAGCTCAAGATCAGATGAGTATTGTGTTGCAGAAGTGGAGTCTCTTCTACTTGCTCAAGAAGCAAGAATTGAGAGACATACAAAAGATCTTAACATATCTGTCAATATGGCTCAGTTATCATACAAACCTTCACCTAGGTCTTTTGTGTCCAGTTCACAAGGTTGGAGACCTCAGTTTAGAGGTTCTCACAATCCCAGGGGTGCCAGATCTGGAAGAAGTTTTCGGCCATCTGGAGCTAGTTCTCAATCAAATCGTCCTCAATGTCAAATCTGTGGCAAAATTGGTCATATTGAATTCAAATGCTACAATCGGTTTGATGATTCTGTCTCAAATCCATGGAGTTCTAGTTCACAGTACTCTTCTTCTTCTGGTTTTTCATCTCATTCAACATCTTCAACTCCAAGGTAGGTCTTCTCTGCATCATCAAGTCAATCTAATCATCCTTCTTGGAGAGCTGATTCTCAGTTTCAGATACAGTCAAATGGTGTTTCAACACCTCAGATGCAGTCACATACTGATCGTAGGTGGTATCCAGATTCGGGAGCCACTGATCATTGCACACCATATTCCTAGAACTTGATGAATGCTATGCCTTATCATGGAAATGAGCAACTATTTGTGGGAGATGGAACTGCTTTACCAATTGAAAACATCGGTCAGTCCTCTCTTCTTGCTCACCATTCTTCAAGAGATTTACATCTCAGAAATATTCTTCAAGTCCCTTAATTAACCAAGAATTTATTAAACGTGTCTAGGTTTGCTAGGGACAATAAAGTCTTCTTTGAATTTCATCCTGATCTTGGTTTTGTCAAGGATCAGGTCACACATCAAACCCTTCTGGAAGGGAAGCTTAAGGGAGGTCTATATGTGTTTCCATCAATGATTCTTCCTGATGAAAAGCCTGAATCTATTTGTGGTGCTTCTTCAGCATCCTTCATTGCTGACTCACAGTCCAAATTCATCAGTTTTAATCCCACTAATTCAGCCCAGCATTCCAGTAGTCAAGGTCAGCAATATCAGCAAGCTAGCATTCCAGTCTGTCTTTCAGCTCAGCATTCCAGTAGTCATTCTCAACATTCGTTTCAGCATTCTAGTCACCATTTCAACAATTTAGTCAATAAAAATGCCTGTCATTCTAGTTATCATGCTGCTAAGTCATCTGATTCTTTGCATTCGTGGCATGCTAGATTAGGACATCCATCTTTTCAACTTGTCAAGAACATACTTACTACATGTAATATTTCAGTTCCTACATATGACAATATGGATCTATGTTCCTCTTGCTGCTTAGGCAAAATACATAAACTCCCCTTTTCCAGGTCTTCTACTGTGTATACAAAACCCTTGGAATTAATTCATACTGACCTATGGGGTCTTGCTTCTACCATGTCTTCATCTGGGTCCAAGTATTACATTCATTTCATAGATGCATTTAGTCGTTTCACTTGGGTTTTTCTGTTACAAAATAAGTCTGATGCTTTCTCAACTTTCCTTAAGTTTAAAACTCAGGTTGAGTTAGAATTTGGCCTTCCCATCAAGAGAGTTCAGTCTGATTGGGGGAGGAGTATAGATCTATTTCAAAACTTCTTGCTCAACATGGGATACATCATAGACTTGCTTGCCCAAATACACATCAACAAAATGGAGTTGCTGAAAGAAAACACAGACACATTATAGAGTCAGCCCTCACTCTTCTTGCTCATGCCTCACTTCCCATGAAATTCTGGGATGAAGCAGTTAGAACATCTGTTTTTCATCTCAATCGAGTACCTTCTGCTGTTCTTAAGGGTCTCTCACCATATGAAATTCTATATCACAAAGTTCATGAGTATCACACTCTCAAAGTGTTTGGGTGTTCCTGTTTCCCTAACATCTACTAAACTACAATTTAGATAAGTTGAATGTCTGTTCCTTGGTTATAGTCTACAGCATAAAGGGTACAAATGTATATCTTCTACTGGCAGGGTATACATCTCTCGAGATGTCCTATTCAATGAAAACTCTTTTCCATATGTTAGATGGCACAGTCATTCTTCTACCTCCAATCCTATTATTCATATTCCTACTCCTGCTGATATCCCCTCCCTGTCACCTAATGTTACTAGGCCATTTATTCCTGATAATTCATCATCTAGTCCAATGGTTCCTGATAATAATCCATCATCTAGTCCACTGGTTCCTGATAATAATCCATCATCTAGGCATTGTTATTGCGAGGCGGAATGCTGGTCTACACTCCACATTTAGAGTGAGAAGGCAGGTAGCTGGGGTTGGGGTGGAATCTGTTTTCCCTCTGTAAGTAAATATGTAGATGCTAATACTGAAATGTGCAGTCTATTTCAGTTTCCAAGCTTTATATTTGCGTGTTTTTCTAGACAAGCAGGCAATGAATGCAGTTAGATGTTTGATCAGAAAACTAATCTAATAAATAAACTTTCAGAAATAATCTTTAGTTTTGACGAATATATAATTGAAATTTATGCTAATAAATAACCATCATTCTGCAAATTGTACGCAAATTTTAGAGCAAGTTGGTTATTATATATTTCTTGATGTTATTAGCTTTCCATGTCTATAAATAAACAAAAAAAAATAAGTAAATTTGATATTCACGAATACAATGAGCACGTCTATGGCGGCCTGCCAGGGATATGGGGTCAAAGAATAATTGTTAGGTTTCCAAACATCTAACATTTAAAATTCTGTACTTATCAATATGATCTTAATAACTATTTAAAATAAAGTGATAGAATATTCATCTTGATTATCCAAAGGACTTGTTCCTTGTTGGTGATGATTTGTCATTTTCAATTGTTAAGATTGTGTCTGCTCTCTCAAATATCTCTAATATGTGAGGGCCATTCAAACTTTCAGTCTATTATGTTTGTTTAATGTACAGACTACAGATCACTTTTAATCATCATTTGTGAAATAGAACAGTATAGGATTATCTTCTAATTCAGACTTCTTTTCTAATTAAAATTTTTTATGATGTGAGTTGCACAACAACTTCATACCACACTACATTTTTCTTTAGTATTTTACAGTTTTGCTCTTCTTATAAAAGGGCCAAGGCTCTTCTTTGTGTCCTGTTTCGACTATCATACTAGAACTTAAGGGGTTTGAATCAAATTAATTAGTTCAGTTTTGGACAACTTATATTTTTTCTTCAATTTTGCACTGTTAAGCTGGTGAATGATGTGGTTTCTGTTGCGATTTTAAGTCGTCAATTTGTTGATGTATTTGTCGTCAAGGTCGATTATTTGACTCTGAGACATGAATTTATAATGGTAAGTCATATCCTTCGTAAAAGTGAGTTACTTGTACGAATTTTATAGATTTACTGAGTAAAACATGTTGTTTGTGATTAACAGGCACATTTGGTCCCCCAAAGCGCGAAGAAATTTGATTTTCAGAAATACATCAACAGATCACTTGAAGAAGATTTCAAAGTTGTAGGAATCAGTCCAGTAATTTGGTTCATAGCAGTGTTGTTCTTGCTCTTCAACACCAATGGTAAGTTGCATAAATGCTTGCTATGGGCCTTTTGTCACTGTCATCATATGGGCCTAATTTTGTTCCTTGTGTATTTTGCGACTAGAGAGCATTTATTACTATCAAGGAATTTTGTTCACAGCAACTGTGTGCAATTATTGTATATAAAAATTTTGTTTTATGTCTCATAGACGATCACAATTTTGTTTTATGTAGTTATCTCAATTTGAGGTTGACAGTATTTGGGATTGTTCTTTTTTGTGATGGACAATTTATTGAGTATATGAAAATTAATTTAATTTTATTCAGGTTTAAGATGTTTATAATTTGCCAAATTTTAAAATTAATATAATGACAAAAAAAAGTATATGCTAAATTTTAAAATTAATATAATTTAAATATAAAAAAATCATTTTTCAATTTTATTTTGTTAGCCACGGCTTAAAGGCCGTCGCTAAAATAAAAAAAAATTTAATTTTTTTTTAAAATCAGTTAGCCACGGCCAAACTGCCGTTGCTACAATAAAAAATTTTAATTTTTTTTAAAAATCAGTTAGCTACGGCTAAAAGGCCGTCGCTAAAATAAAAAAAATTTATATATTTTTTTAAAATCAGTTAGCCACGGCCAAACTCCCGTCCCTAAAATAAAAAAAATTTTAATTTTTTTTTAAAATCAGTTAGCTACGGCTTAAAGGCCGTCGCTAAAATAAAAAAATTTATATATATATTTTTAAAATCAGTTAGCCACGGCCAAACTCCCGTCGCTAAAATAAAAAAATTTTAATTTTTTTTTAAAATCAGTTAGCCACGGCCAAACTGCCGTCTCTACAATAAAAAAATTTTAAATTTTTTTTAAAAATCAGTTAGTTACGGCTAAAAGGCCGTCGCCAAAATAAAAAATTTATATATATTTTTTAAAATCAGTTAGCCACGGCCAAACTCCCGTCGCTAAAATAAAAAAATTTTAATTTTTTTTTAAAATCAGTTAGCTACGGCTAAAATGCCGTCGCTAAAATAAATAAATGTTAAATTTAAAAAAAAATCAATTAGCGACGGTATTTTGCCGTCGCTAATATAAAAAAATTAAATTAAAAAAAAAATCTGTTAGCTACGGGTAGTTTACACTTTAGCGACGGTTGTATGCCGTGGCTAATTAGCTACGGCTATTGTGCCGTCGCTGAATCAAATAGTGATGATAAATGTAGCTACGGGATAGCGACGGTTGTTGTGCCGTTGCTGAATCCTTTTAGCGACGGTTTTGGCTCAATCAGCGACGGTTTTTAGCCGTCGCTGATTTCCATTTTTTTGTAGTGCCAGTATGTGACAAAATTCAACGAGTTGACTCGGTATGCTCCGTACTTGGTTGATACCCATGCCAAGAAGAATCAGAAGTTTATCAAGGGTTTGGGTCATTATCTGTCCAAGTCGGTCAACACTTATTGGTTCTCGTGAAAAATAAAAAAAATAATACAAGTCGGCCAACACTTATCGGCTCTTGTGGGAAATAAAAAAAGTAATACAAGTTGAAATACTTTTATTTGCTAAACCCGTCTAATTGTCGAGGAAAGCAGCGAGGGACTCCACAAGGGGGAGGGGGAGCCATCCATCCCTTTGGGACGCGCATTTGACTTTTCAATGCACACATCTCGAGAGTTGAAAATGCGCATCTTGAAAAAAATGGACGGCTCCCCCCCCCCCTTGGGGCGTCCCTCGCTGTTTTCCTTTCTGCTTTCCTCGAAAATTAGATTTTTTCTAGAGTGATTCTATGTGTCGAGGGAAAGGGCGAGGAAACCAGCGAGGTAAACGAGGTGGCGGGGGGTGAACCGTTCACCCCCCCTCGAGATGCGCGCGCAGAAAACATCTCGAGGGGGGTGAACGGTTCACCCCCCGCCACCTCGTTTACCTCGCTGGTTTCCTCGCTCTTTCCCTCGACATTTAGAAAAGTTGGCCTATTTTTATTGGTTCTCGTGGAAATAAAAAATAATACAAAGTTGGCCCACTTTTATTGACTATCATGGAAAAAAAAAATAATAATACAAGTTAGGCTTACAGATATTGGCTCTCCTGGAAATAAAAAATAATACAAATTGGCCTATTTTGTTGGCTGGCTCTCGTGGAAAATTGAAATTTCAAACAACCATCATACAATAGAAATACTTGAGAGAGCACTATCAAAAGAGTGGTGTGTTATCTATCTACTACCACTCCTTGCTTACTTCCAATTCCTCTGGTAACATTTGTTGTGTGTGTAATTCTAGCTCCTTCTTTCTGTAACA
Organism: Berberis thunbergii; assembly: GCA_003290165.1. NCBI lineage: Eukaryota > Viridiplantae > Streptophyta > Magnoliopsida > Ranunculales > Berberidaceae > Berberis > Berberis thunbergii. The sequence continues at coordinate 17,607 of QNQO01002078.1, read as the reverse complement.
ATTCTACTACTACTTGCAAGAAGAAGAGAAGAGAAGAGAAGAGAAGAGATGGCAGCAGGTCAAGTGGTATGTTCATTCTTTCCGGTTGTGTTTGAAAGGCTCAATGGTATAATCAAAGAGGATCATCTTGGTCCTTTTTGGGGTGTGAAGGAAGAGTTGGACGATGTTTTCATGGATTTCTGCATAATCAAAGGTGTACACGTTGATGCAGAGCAGAAGCAGTTCATTGATGGGGAAGATGCTGTTCGGTTTTGGCTAAAGAAACTGAATGCAGCAGCCTATGAGGCTGATGATGTTCTTGATGAGTTACAAGTTAAAACTCTACAATTAGCCTCCGAGGAAATGGGCTCTCCCGAAGAAATAATGATCTTCCGCCAAAACATTCAGGAAGACATTAAAAGCTCTCTAAGATGTTTCGGAAGATTGCTAAAACAATTCGGGAGCTCTATTTGCAAAAGGGAAATGTTGAGAAGAGAATGGAAGAAATCTGTCCGGGTCGTGAACCTACTTCTCCTATAGCAATGGAACCACATCCTTATGGGAGAGACAAGGACAAAGAGGAATTGCTCAAGCGATTGTTGAGAGATGATTACAAGAGTTTGAATCGTTCTTCCATCAGACACCCAAGTGCTTCGACTGGGAGGTCATTGAGCTGCAGTGTCATCAAAGATATCTCAATCTGTTCCATAGTCGGTATTGGTGGAATTGGCAAGACAACTTTGGCACAAATGGCGTACAATGATGACCGGGCAACGAAGCACTTCGCCTCCAGATTTTGGGTTTGTGTCTCAGATGTTTTTGATGCTGAACGTATTATCAAAGAAATTGTAGCCTCCTCTGATTTCAAGAAATTAGAAGAACAAATGGCAGGTGCCTCCAGGAAATCAACCTCCTCTGATTCTTCTGAGAAATTAGAAGATAAACTTAAAAAGTTGAGCAGTACGAGATTTTTACTTGTGCTAGATGATGTATGGGAGGAAAATCAAGAAAAATGGAACAAATTCAAGGCATTTTTTAGAGCTGGGGTTGGAGAAGGTAGCTCTATTATCGCGACTACACGGCTGCAAACAGTGGCAAACATCACCAGCACAGTTCCTCCACTCTGCATACAAGTTTTATCAAAAGCACATTGTTGGAAGTTATTTAAGAAATATGCCTTTGGCTTGGGAAATAAAAAGAGGTCAGTCTTGAAGGAGATTGGCAAGGCGATCGTGGATAAATGTGGTGGCCTACCGTTGGCGGTGAAGGTTTTAGGAAGTTTGCTACGCCATAAAAACGAGGAAAATGAATGGTTATCTATCAAAGACAGTGCAATTTGGGAGCTCCGTCCAAGTGGTGAGAATAACATTTTACCGGGGTTGATGTTGAGCTATTACCATTTGCCCCCATTTTTAAAACAGTGCTTTGTTTACTGCTCAATCTTTCCCCAAGACTATGAGATTGATAAAGATGATTTGATCCAACACTGGATGGCAAATAGTTTGGTGCAACCAGAAGCAGGAAAAGAATTGGAGGATGTTGGGAATGAGATTTTCAATGCGCTATTATGGCGGTCATTCTTTCAAGATGCAAGGAAGAACAAGTATGGTGACATAATACGTTACAAGATGCACGATCTTGTGCATGATCTCGCAAATTATATAGCAGGGGATGAGTATTTTGTTGGAGGTGAGGAAAGGTCAAGAAAAATCTGTAAAACAACTCGCCATGTTTCCTTACTGCATGATTGGGAAGTATCACCATCACCACCTATTCTTGAGCCGATACAAAGAGCCTCACCATGCTTACGTTCTCTCATCACCCGGTCAGAAAACTTTTGGGCTGGAGAGTCTGAATTCCTCTTCCCACATTTTCATCGATTACGGGCATTGGATTTGAAGTATTTACGCATTGAAGTGGTACCTGATTGTATTGATGAAATGATACACCTGAGATATCTCAACCTTTCTGGTAATCCCATTAGATTCCTGCCTAAATCTATTTGTTTGCTAAGAAATTTGCAAACATTGAAACTTCAAGAGTGTTATAAACTTGAGGCTTTGCCGAATGATATGACAAGTATGAGCAGCCTGAGACACCTAGATTATAAAAAGTGTGGTCGGTTAAAAAGCATGCCGGTTGGATTTGGGCAGTTAAGCAGCCTCCGGGCTTTAAATTGTTTTATTGTGAGCTCAAAGAGTGGATATGGTATGAGTGAGTTGCAGAAGCTGAACATTGGAGCAGAATTGGAAATAAAAGGGCTCCAGCATGTGATAAGTTCGACTGAAGCAAAAGCTGCAAATTTGGTGGAAAAGAAAAACATTCGTTCGTTGCATTTAGATTGGTCAAGGGATAAGGATGAGGACTCTCAACAGCAACATCAGGAGGTAATTGATGGCCTCCAACCTCACGCAAATTTAAGGGAACTGTCAGTCACAAGGCATCAAGGACCAAACTCTCCAAGTTGGTTGACACCTTCGTGTGTCCCAAATTTGGTGAAACTCTCTCTCTGGTCTTGTAGAAGATGTGAACGTCTCTCACCTCTTGGGAAACTTGGGTCTCTCAAAGTTTTGAAGTTGAGTGACATGCATTCATTGAAATTCATTGTCATGGATGATGATGATGATGATGATGCAAGAACATTCCGGTCGTTAGAAGAACTCATGTTAGTGAATATGCGTGATTTGGAGGGATGGTCATCTTCATCTTTGCTGCAGTCGTCATTGTCATCGTCTTCTCAAGCGGCAATAGCCCCAGTATTCCCTCGACTAAAAGAAGTGCGGGTCTATCGATGCCCAAAACTGGAAGGAGAAGTTCCATTGTCAGGATCCCCGGTCGAACATGTTTTTATAGAAGGATCAAGCAATGGAATGGTTCTGGGTTCATTGCACGACCTCCATGACCTTCCTTCCATTGTAATTGATGGGTATGCTGAGATGGAGAATCTTCCCCCAGGGGCGCTACGAAACCTTACTGCTATCCAGAAGTTGACGATCTCAGATTGCCACAACCTGAAAACTCTCCCTGTACAACTGAAAAGTCTTACGACACTCACAGAGTTGACTATTGAAAGTTGTAGAAACTTGGTTTCACTGGCAGAGGGAGAAGGGGGACTCAGAAACCTCTCTTCTCTCAGAACCCTTGATATTCTTGAATGCTATGCTTTGAAGCATTTGCCTGAGCTTGACAAGACTTCTCTCATTTCTATGAGCATCTCGGATTGTCCGCAGTTGGAATTCTCCACGCAGGATTTTGAGCAACTACTTTCCCTTGAATTACTTGAATTGTTTGACTTGCCCAAGGTAACATGTTTTCCTGAGGGGTTAAAGCACACTGCTGCAAAGCTTCAAGTGTTACACTTCGAGCTTTTTTCAGAAAATGGTGCTGTGGACTTGCCTGATTGGATAAGTACTTCAACTTCACTTCGAAAATTGTCTATTAGGGCTCCGAAGAATTGGAAAGTGTTGCCACAATGGTTGCAAAACTTGACTGCTCTTCAGTACCTAATTATTTCGGGATGCGATGAAGAATTAAAGAGTCGATGGAAGAACAAGGACGAGCAAAGAGAAGAGTACTCCTTCAACATGATTTCCCATGTTCCAGATGTTCACTTCCTTTAGTACCTGTGAGCCAAGTTATTAAGCTCCGATCTGTAACAATGGTTAGAGACAATGTTTGTTAGTTAGAGTTATCACGAATTGGAGAGTGAATTGCCACAATGAAAGAAACACCTCCCTGCTTTTAAAGACCTAACCATTTATGGATTCGATGAAGAACTAGAGAGACACCAGGAGAACAAGGACGATCAGAGGAAAGACTCCTGCTTCAACATGAATAAAAATGTGGTAAAGTTCCAAAACCCCTTTCTTTGAGAAATTTACAATAATATATTTACTAACATCCCTTTAATCATGCTTTATCTTTTTACTGTGCAGTTGACAAGGGCATGGTGATCTGCTGCAATACAAAACACATTATGGTGCATAGACATTTTATCAAGGAGGAGCTTCATTGGGGGTTGATTTGTACTCCTTATGTCAATGCTAGTGATCAGGTGGCTGATGTATAGACCAAGGGTGTTAGTAAAGCCTATATTGGTGAATATGTTTATCAAGTTGGGCATGATGGAATGTTCACATCAACTTAAGGGAGTGTAGTGAGTGACGTGTTATCACTGTAATACATACAAGGGGGGAAATGGAGATGACATTGTTCTCACCCTTTCTCTATTATTTCTCTCTTCTATTCCTATATATTGAATTGCTTCAATCACTTGGTTTTTGGGAGTCTCATGAGGTTAATAGATACCTCCATGGCTTGGAGGCTGTTTATAATGACCTCTAAGAATAAGGAGACAGGGGACGACTATCAAAATCAACACAATAAGTAAGAAGTTCGCATGCTTTAAAAAGACTAGCATATTTCAACATTACAACTCTAAGAAAGCAAAAAATGGAATAAAGCTCCTCCTTGAAAACCTAGGATGCACGGACTCGGGTACGCGCGTCGTATCGGATACGGATACGACACGGCGACTCGGCAATTTTCAAAAAACTAGGATTCGGGGACTCGGCGACACGTCAATCAAATCTTATTTATATTTTTATATTTTATTAAAAAATTATTAACATAATGTCATAAAATAACTCAAAAACAATAAAAAGATGCATTAAAGATTGATAGTTCGATACATAACTCAAAAATATCAACTTTAAAATCCCAAATCCACAGGAATCTCAGTAAGACTGTCCTCGAATCTGGTTTTTTCAGATTCACCATGTGTGATACTCCACACCACATATCCAAGCCCGAAGAGCATACCCATATGTGTGCAAGTGCAATCCAGACTAATCACACATTTAAATAAATAAATAAAACTCAATTAGTGCCTTGAGCAGTAAAATAGAAGGAAAAGGCAAAGCGCTTTTCTAGAAAATTGGCACCCCGGCAACATTTGTATGTTTAAAAAAGGCACAACATAGGAAAGCAAACAAATAAGCAATCACTGGGTATACCATAGGTCCATAACTAGTAAGACCTAACCTTTCTAACATCTTTCCAATTTTCAACAATTTGAGGTCCCCAAACAAAAATCACAAAATGGTCTCAATTTCACCAAGTTGCTTTCAAGCACCTCCAAGAAAATTTATTCAAAGAATCAAAACACACACACAAAAAAAAAAAAAAAAAAAAAAAAAAAGCAAAACTGCAAGATAGACGAAATGAGATGGAGAGATGAACACGAACCTGGTCCAGGTGGTCCTCGGTTCCTCGCCTGAGTCGCCCGCCTCCTTCCTCGGTTCCTCGCCTCCTCTGGTTTCTCGCCTCCTTCCTCGGTTCCTCGCCTCCTTGCGTCGCCTCCTCGCCTCCTCGCGTCGCCTCCTCTGGTTCCTCGCCTCCTCGCCTCGGTTCCTTGCTTCCTCGCCTCCTCGCTCTCTGTGTGTTTGAAAACGCAGGCATTAGCAAAACAAAAAATCGACATTTTAGGTTTTATATTAGGGCTTTTGATCCTGACCGTCCGATCGTATCAAGATCTGAAAAAAAAAAAATTTAGCAAACGAATCCGGACCGTGTCCGGACCGTATCCGGACCGTATCCTGACCAGGTCAAGTTGACCGACACGTTGACCACGTGTCGCGTGCGTATCCGACGCGAATCCGACGCGTATCCGACGCGTATCCGTATCCGACTCGCGTTTTCATGTATTCGGCAGGGTTTTTCCGCGAATCCGTGCTTCCTTGTTGAAAACTAAATAATTAGAATTCTATAGTCTGTATAATGTTCAGCATAAAAGTCACGATTGATGTATTAAACATAAGTTTACCTGTTGAGGAGGCAAAACCGGAGTGAAAGCCCCATCTGGATAATATCCAAACCAGGAAGTCTCCTTTGGTATCAGCATCGTGTCATTCTCAAACTAATCAATCAGACAAAAGTCGGCTAGATGAAATATTCAACTAATTTTCTCTAAGGAGCTAAGATATATTAGTGAAGGAGACTCAAAGTTCCAAACTCACCATGATGAGCACCAGTTTATCTAATTTACTGAACCTTTCCTTGTAAGTAGAGTTCCTCTCATCAGGGAGTTCATTGTTAAGTTTAGGGAGAAACTTGCATCGTTTCAAATAAGCGGGGATTTCCTACAAATGAAGTTTGGTTTACTCTCATATTAGGGATGCTCATATAAATCATTAATAGTGACTATAAAAAAGAAATTAAGAGGAAATCCAACATAATTTGCAGTTGGGTCCACAATTTATGCCAACATTGTGTCTGGATCACAAGACCACGTTGTCGCCCTTGATCATCCCAATTCCGTCTACAAATTAATTTAATTTTAGTATTTTTAATAATAAAATGTCTAGTATTCGGGGATATCGTGTGGTGGACTTGCCTGTATGAATTCTGTTGGTAATTATACCAATACCCCTCTTCTTGAGTTAACACATCAACTCCGTTTTTCAAGCAAATTGATACAACAAAGCCAATCACCCAATTCATGTATATTTTAATTATTTTGTTAATTAAATGGTCGGTCTCAAAACGACTTTACCTGTGGTAACTCATTGTTGAGCTGATCCCACATGGTTTAATAGTTTTGCCACAGTGCTTGTTCATCTTGGATTGAGCATATCATTCACACATGGTTTGCTGAGAAAGTTTATTTGGTTAATTTTCTCATTTTTTTTGTCCTTTGATTTCATTTAGTAGCTATCCTGTGTGAGTGGCATTGTGCTGCAATTCGTATACATAAGAGCTTTTTATATGCAGTAGCAATTATTATTTCATTACGATTATATTTGGTTTGTAGGCAGAGAAAAGAGATGTGGTTGGTCTGCAGGATAGTTGGCAAGATAAGTATCTTTTCTTGCTGTCCTCATGAAAAGCATGGCGTACTTAATTTGGTGCTTCTACAACCTTAACCTTTTCCACAAGGGTCATTTGGATAGTATTCTTGAAAGGGTGGGAGTGAGAAGTTAAGTGATGAAACCATCACTTGAGAAGGTAGTTCAATTTTCATTGTAGACATCGACTTGTATTCTCATTTTCAATCCCGTGTTTGGCTCCGATTTTAGCTTGCCAATGCACTTAAGGCTGTTTTCAGGTTATCGAGCTGCTTTTTTTTTTTTTTTTTTTTTTTTTAATTATCAAAAAATTGACTTACATTCTATACGGGGGTGCATTACGACTTTACCCGTATTAAAAACCAAACAGAAAGCGATAAACAGGTTATTGTCTGAATTTAGGATTTGTCTTCTTGCTTCGAGAGGACCTTCGAGGAACATCTGCCGTGGGAGTCTGTATTGTGGTAACTTCACGGTCTTTTTCACTAGAGTTTTGCCCCACCTTTGCTGCTGCCTCTTCAAGTGAAGTTTGCATTTCAGCGACCACTGCCTCCATGCCTATTCGTGCAATTTCTGACTGCATATCCTTAACTTGTTGGGGAGTTAGGCAAGCCATGAGCGTTGTGGGATCTTCCCCTAGACCTCCGAAACCAGCGATCGCGCGAAGCACCTCCACTACTTGCATTGGGTTTTCCTCTGAGTTAGATATGGGGGTAGACAAACCTGGCTCTGCTGCTACTTCAGTGTCTGAATCCGTCGCCTGAATCGCTGTTTCAATCCCATTGGGTGAGTAACCTGCATCCCTACAATCCTCCAACAACCCAAACACTGCCTGCTGATCTGTTTCAGCGCCTGCTGTCTGGATCGCAGCAGTTGGTACCTGTGAGTTCATCTGATCCTCTGTTTCAACAAGTTTGGACTGACCTTGGTCATTCTCGGAACTACTATCGGCCACAAAAGGAACCGTCCATATCGGTGTCGCTTTAGAAAAACCGTCTTCAGACTTTGCTTCATCACATGGCTCTGTCGGCCTTGCCATTTTGATTTCCGAGGATGTGTAACCAGCGCCCTTTAAAAGGTCTTGTGTATTTTCAGTTTCGGCTTTAGTCCCACTTATGTGTTGAGACGCCATGTTTTTTGCTTCTTGTGGCTTCGTTTCTGCTTCATTACCCTCATCAACTCCTTCCAAGTGTTCTTCCGCAAGGGCCCCGAATTTGTTAAGGGATATCACATTGTCAGAGGCCTCTCCCCTTATCTTCACCTTTGTGTCTTTATCAGGTGTACTACTTATCTCAACTCCTTGATTTTTGGCTCCACTATTGCCTATGTGGCCATTATCTTTCCTCGCTTTTTTGATCACCGGGACATACTTTTGTTTCGGCTCTTGAGACTCTTGCAGCCCTTCAACCAAAGTTTGTTTTTGCTTGGACTTAGCACAAAGTGGCAACTCTTTATCAGGAGCTCCCATAGGAGTTGGCTTCGCATTTTTCCTTCCAATCAATTTTCGACAATAATCTTTCTCATGGCCAATTAAGGAGCAATGATCACAGTATTTGAAACCAGGATACTCAATTTTTTGCCAATATCCTCCATATTTTGGGCTCTCAAGCCATATCTTATGTGGGAGAGGTTTAGATACTTCCATCTCTACACACATGCGAGCGACCGTTGGGCGTGCAAAGTATCTCGTGCCATCATCAATCCGAAGAAAAGTGCCGAAGGAGTTTCCAATCGCCTTCATGATTGTTGGGAGAAAAAAAGCGAAAGGAAGATTTGGAAGTTCAACCCCATAAAGGAGCCACTTCCGGGTCCGCCCGTAGACTAAAACCTGGATGCCAACGAAACATTTTATAACGAACTCCTCTAATCGTAAAAGATTCTTTGGATAGCACTTTTTTGACCTCATCTTCTGATTGTAAATAAACCATCACATGCCTAGGATCGATAAGCCCCATTATGAAATCTCCGGATATCCCCCAAAAGCGATGAATGGAGTCTCGAATCGAATCCAAAGACGGCCTGAAACTAGAGAACTTCATAACTACAATATGATTAGAAACATGAGACTCACCTCTTGCAACATCCGAATCAGAAAGCCGCAAAGCCGGACTGCCATCTTTTCGGAATGTCGTGGAATCCGTCGGCTTATCATCCAGGTTATCTGTCATCGCCTTCCCAAGCACCTGTGCGAAGGATGGCCTAGAAAATTCCTCCGCCTCCTTGCCAGCCACAGGGACAACCCCCGTGGCTGGCTGAGACACCGCCATGAGGACAAACCCGTCTCCACTATCAGATTATAGCCACTCCCTGGATGGTGAAAATCTAGGAGGAGAATCGATCAAAACTCGATCAACACTCTGTCCAGGAAACAAAAGCTGTCCAGGATCGATCAAATCTCTGTCCAGGAACTCGATCACTGACCAGGATTGGTCAAGCTCTGTCCAGAAAAGGTTATCGAGCTGCTTGCTTATATTAGTGACAAATTCGTTTGACTCTGTAGGTAAATCATGCAATGCCTTAGTCCTTCAGGGATGATGCAAATCGAGAACTTGGAGACTCAGGACTATATGAAGAAAGACAAAGACAAAGCAAACCATGACTCAGTTGAATTTGATGGATGATGATGTTGTTAGACAGCTTCATTCCCTGTCCTGAGCAAAGTACAAGATTCTGATTTAGGAACTCAACTGGAAAACCATATCTCCTACAAAATACTTCGAGTTCAAATCCAAATTTACGGATAAAATGAAGAGAATCAAGGTTTGTTTCTTTGAAAATCCTTATATGTTTCCCTTGTATTGGCATTTGACACTTGGGGTAATGCAGACTCCCATCCATGTCAATGAGAAGAAGAAAGTAATTAAAGATGTTGATAAGGACAGACGATATGTCATGGACACCTGTACAGTGCGGATGATGAAGAATCGGAAAGTTTTGTTGCACCAATAGTTGGGGATGGAGTGTGTTGGGCAGTTAGCTAAGCTGGATGTTCAAGGTATGTTTTATTGAGTATACTAATTCCTATTTGGTTGATATAATCATATTAATCAGTTATCTTCAGTCCTCAGTATTTAAATGCATTTCTGAATGAGAATGTTTGTTTACAGCCTGATTTTATGGCAATCAAGAGGCGAATTGAGGACTTGATTACCCAGAGCTAGTAAGCTGGCTCGGCGGCTTTCGATGATTTTATTGATTGGTTGTCATATCAATTGGAATACATTACATGGGAGTTCAAGCGATAACAGTGGCAATGTTGAAAAAATACAAGGAACAACAGTTTGGTCATGGATAGTAGATTGTGTCCTTGGGATTGGCAAAAGGCAAGTCTTGTACATTTTACCTTAGATGATGCCAGTGTGAGAAATTTGTCAATCATCTTTCAAGGACACCAAGTGCACAGTGGTTGCTCGCGGCATCCTTTTCATCTATTAGAAGCTCAATGAATCCTCTGACATTGTAGATGCTTGTTCTATCGGCAACAATTTCTCTTTTTGGCCTTACTGTTCCATCAATTGTAATTTACTTATGATACTTGGTTTGTGTTTTATTAGCCTTTTCATTTCAAGATTTTTCAAACTTGGAGTGCGCCTTTTCTTCTCGTTGTCCCCAATTGAATGTCAAGCTGGCTTGCCTTACGTTTCCATTTGGCTACAAGTATGTTACTTGGTGAGAGATGGGAAGCAACTTCAGCATTTGTGTTCTGCCTCTGTTATTAGAAGTAGAGCATGATTTCAAGGCAATTATCGAGAAGCGGATAGGTGACAAGGAAGCTCAAGGGGAGAGACTGTGAGAAGAGATAAATATGTGATGAATTTTAGAACTTACAGGGGTGTTACATTTGCGCGATATTTTTTAAATCTAACATTATGTTATAAATATGAATACACAAGCTTATTAAAAACAAAAAATACATGTTTCTTTTTAGTGATTTTAGAAGATACAATACATGTGTCACATAAGGATTTTTGTCAAAATATTTTAACATTGCCACCAACTTTAACATTTAACACAATAATAATAAGAGTTCTCCTAGTTTTATCTTTAAATAGTAATGGATATGAATTAGAACCATAAAATCTCAAGTAACGGATATGGTTGGTAGACTCAAAATATCCATTCTCATGAGTGTTGCAGAAGAAGATACACATAATATGGCTTCATAAACAGAAAAAACATAAATTTGGTTCATTATTCAAAAATAGGCAACTTGGAAAAGAGTAGAAATATGGCCTTTGGTCGCGCCCTCTGGACTGACTCAGGGTGCTCTGAGACGTGAACTAATTTTCGAGACAGGTGAATTTACATAAATTATCAGCACGACTTTATAACTTCTGGGTCATCAAAACTTTGCTTCGGTATTCTCCAAGAGCCCACAAAGGGAAGATGTTTCTAAAGGCTGCATAGTGCAGCATACAGTTCTTCGCGTAGGCTCCAACTATATCCTGTTTGTTAAACAAGTATTCAGTTTCAGTTGTCATTTAAAAAAGTTTCAGCAAGTGTTAGGGAAGTTCTGTTACCTGTTGTGGAAAATCGCCATTCCCCATTTGATTGTTGATCAACACCTTAACTGCACGGTGCAAAGGCGCCGGATCTCGTACAGCCTATAAACCAAAAACCATGTAGTTAATTGATGGTTCGTTTTTCCTGGAGGGAGTTTTAGGCTTTTAGCAACACCTTTCCTAAACAATGAAACTTATGTATAATTTGTCAATGAAATGGTTTGCTTTGAAAGAAAATCTTTACTAACCTGCCCACCATGAATAAGACCCATCAAAGCCCAGGCAGTTTGTACCAAGTTTGTTCTGTTGTTTCCAAAGGTATGAATGTCTTTTCGGGGCAAGAACAAAAACTCTCGCCCCATCCGCCAGAGCCCAGTTGTTTTGATAGCAAAAAGTCACAAGCTTTACGAACTGTTGGGCTATTTTGACAGTTTTTCCCAGCAGCTGTAAGTCCTCGTAGGGCAAACCACGTGCCATAGATGAAACAGACACCCCAGTATCCATACCTGTGAAAGTATTCCAATTTCATTTCATATGACTTGCAAACACAGAACTACAATGAGTTTCGCAGTTGATGAAGACTATAGAACATACCATGACCCATCAGGCATTTGATTCTTTTCAAGAAACCGTACGGCATTTGTGATGAAAACTTCAATTTCATTGTTGCGGTGTCCTGGATATAAGTTCTTAAACAAGACTAGACCATGAATCACTGATCCAGTGCATTCAACATGCCTGAGTTATGACTGCCATTAGCATCAAGGACTATAAAACCAAGAAAAAAGAAGTTGAAGTAAAGAAAACTTACTCACGCCCAATAATGACGTCTTCAAAAAGCCCTGTAGAATTGAGTACCTCTAGCCACTGTTGTCCTGTTGCTGGCTCCCACGCTGGTGAACCGCCATTTTCACTCTGAAACCATATCAAAATCATATCAGGATTCTATTAGAATGAGTGAAGACCAAATTAGAATGATGCACATCTAGGAACGTAGTACATGGGAGTTGGAGCTTACTTGAAGAGAGAGGAGGATGTTAACCGAATCATATAAGCGCTCAGATTCCATCTTGTCCCAACATGTTCGTGTGGCATTTGTGAGAAGAGAAGGCAACCCTGTCGAAGAGACAATGAAGTCATTAGCGGGTCAGAGGCTGCTTTTATGAATGCATGATATTATGTCGTTGTATCTGATCGGAATTATTGAAGTAGAGGTTCTTACAATTAGTCCTTCTGCGGTGCAATCGGAGCTTTGCCATCCATCGTCTTGGTTAGAGAAAGTCCAAGATCCTTTCGAAATGTGGCGATACATGGATTTAAAGTTGCCAGGTGGATTGTCTTTCACCTAGAGATTTATGTTGTTACACATCAATAAGCTAATGGTGTATCCACATTTTGGTAAAGTCAAAGAAGAACTTATGGGATTACGACCTGTGACTGTTTATGAACTCGTATCCTTTCTTAAGAGTAGGCCATATTTCATTGTGAAGATTACTTGCAATAAGTGCTTGAACCCCAAACCCAGTGTCCCACATCTGACTACCAATATTCTGCAAATTATTTGTGACTTAGCAAATGTACTAATTGGCGAGGAATTGCATGATGTCTTATTCAAATCGAAATTTGTAGCAATAACCTGCATCGTCATTCCATCTTCAGCAACCCACAAGTAATCTTGAACCCTGGCAAGATGTCTCTTGAATGCATCTGAATTCGGATCTTCTGCCCAACAAGCGAGCATACAAAAGGCCTGTTTATGAGGTACTAACTGTTAGTTCATATCTTGTTTCTCTGAACATTAGTAATTAACATTCTTCCGTTTTACCTTTGCTACACATCCAATATTCATGTATCGACTATTCTCATCTTCGTAGTGAATATGCTTCATTGTGACTTCCAATGCATTCTCTCTTAACTTTGACATAGGCCAACGTTGTAACAGAGGCTCCGTAAACACAGAAAGAGAATCCCAAATCAAGTTTTGCACAAGTGGATTGGGGTGGTAAAGATCCTCCTGAGATACCAGTTCATTTAGCATATACAAACATTTATTACATGTAGGAATGTAAAAGGAGAACAGCTCAACTTGACCTTAGCGCAAACATGTTGTGTTTTGAACCAATTTATTTCATGGTAAGGTTGAACATGTAGTTCTTCCCTCAGAGATAAAATAAGATCTGTTACCGGACCTACGAATCTTTTCCCGTATAAATATGACATGGGCATGTAAACTAAACGACAGTAACACAGCATATTCCCTGCATAGCATTTCAAACATATATACGCTAGTTTGAGTAAAGGAACCATATTTTCCTATATTAAATAAAAAGATTCATAGTTTCTAATATGATCAGGAAAGGTGAATGTTAGCTTGTTTAGACCTTCATGTAAGTTGTATCACATTTAAGTCATTTGCTTTGTCATATGTAAATTATACTCTATGAACCTGGATTTATAGGAAGAAAAGAAGGGAGAAGCCATAATTCAGGGGGCATGGGATGGCAGCCTGACCAGTCAGAAACTCCAAGTATCTGCATTGATCATTGACATACAATGGATTATTTATACTCAGATGATGAACTAGAAAATAATAAGTACGTACACTAGTTGTCTTCTTACCGAAAGCCAAGCTTTTCCCCAAGATGGTATTGATGTTACACCACCATGATCACGTATCCACTTACGACCTCTTGCACAAGCATTTTCTTGACCTCCATCGTGTCCTACTCCAAGCAAACGCATAGAAATATAGTTCAATGTGGTACCAAACATGGTGCTGTGGCCCACAATATGAAACCCCCAACCTCCATCTTCATTCTGTGGTCAAGATCAGTACAAGTGAAAGTTTTACTTATTTGTATAACAACTGATGATGTAGTAGTAGTATCTTATAAGATGACATAGGCCTCAAATGTACCTGGTGAACATTAATATAGCGAAGGATCTCCTTTTTATGTTCTGGTGAAAAAACAGTATCCAGCATTCCAATAATATATAGTGTGAAAACCTGCATTTTGTAAAATTTCTCGAGCTTTTAATCTATGCATATATCTCCTATGTGAGACGACTTACCAAGGAAAAAATAAAGTACCTTACCAAGAAAGGCATGTAATACAATGGGCCTGCAATCTCACCAGCCCAGTGCCCGTCACTCGTTTGCATTGTGGAAAAAAATCGAACAGCCCTCCTCAATGTGGTTGTGACTGCATCAAGTGTCACATCCTCATTGTCTCGTAACTTCACTGGTGGAAATTCTTAGATCAAATTATCTTTGTTCTCCTTCAACATCTGAGTTTGCACATAAATTGAAAATATAGAGTTAGTGATGAACAAGTACACTGAGCTTTAGCAATCTAGCTGTTTTCAGTGTTTTGGGTGTTCCATCAAATGATGTGTGGAAGTTTTTACGAGCTCAAGATGAATCCCAGATGTGATAGATATCACGTTGTGTGAAACTAATTAGATGCATTGGACATATTCTAGCCTGTCAATTATGGTATACTGGTATACAAGATTTGGCTAACAGGACAGGACCGGTATCAGTTGTTGCCTCAGTGCCAATTTTTCTAAAATAGGTACTTTAGGCCGGACAGGGTTTAACCGTGCTGGTCCCCGTGGCACTATAATCTTAATTAGTTACCTGCAGTCGCAATAAGACATCACCACAAGGCTTAACCTCAAACCGATGTTTGTAAAACTCATTGCGAGCTTTCTCAACTTCAGCTCGCTCTTCGGGTGTTCCAGCATCAGGATCAAACTCCCAAGACTGTCTTCCCACAAAATTATTGGTGCTGTAAAGCCACTCTCCATATGGCTTACCTTCACCTCCATCAGCAACCTTAAGCTTCCACAATGATCTATATAATGTTGTGCATGTTTCCTAATAAAGTAAAAGTAATAAATCAACATGTTAGTTAACTATATTCATCACTTAAAACCATTAAGAATCACTAATTTAATATTTGGATAACTCTAATTTTACCTGGTCCGACGACTTGAACCTTCAACCTTAATCACACAGTTTTCATTTTATATGTTTGTTAGAAAGAAAACCTGCTCTGCTTGATCTCTCAAACTAAGAAGTGAGAAGGAAATTGACAAGAATCACAGACATAAACAACTGGAGACTAAAGAAACAAGTTGTGTAAATGCAGACATACAAGTGAGAAAATTTTAGCCAAGTCAAGTACAGTTTCATCTAAAACAGTATACCGTTTTGAGATCCAGCCAACACTGTTGTGGATCAATGTTCTAAGCTTGCAACGCGCTGAACTATGTCTTCTTAATTTGATACCAGTTAGTGCTCAGAACTACATCAGAAAACAACGCTGAACTGCTGTAGATGAGAATTAAGCTTAATGGTTTCATCGACTTTAGAAGGGTTCAAATCATTGATGAACAGAGAAAAATAATAACTTGATGCTTGCAAGGACTCAAAGTAGGAAACAACGCCAGTTGATTATTATAAAGTAATTAAAGGATAAGATCCCTTGATTTTTTTAAGAAAAGGTGTTCCTTTTCTCAAGAGAGCACATATTTTATTCATTGAGGTCAGTGGAGATTCAACAGCATCATGCTGTAAAATCATGCTGACAATATTAACCGTTATACATGTTTATCCATGGTTTATGCATGCTAATATACGGTCTTTTCCGGAGTACTACACAGGCTCATTAAACTTGAGGAGTAATTCTACATGGCCTGGGTCCCCCAGCCTGTTTGCTGCCTGGGTGGGGTAAAAAGACTTTTTTGCCCCCCTCTTTAAACACTTTCTCTAAAAAAGGTAGTTAAAAAGTGGGGCAAAATTGTCTTTTTGCCCCACCCAGGCAACAACTTATATTCTGAAATGCATCTACGGCTGCCAACTTATTAAGCAAGGAAGTGAATGGGAGTCACTTGATTCATAAAAAATATATTTTTCATAGCTTGATAGATGCATTACAGGCACGGATCTACGAGGGGCGCCACTGACTTTTGAGAATTTTTTTTTTTTTTTTTTTTTTTATAATTTATTTGTCCCTCAATTAGTTTTTTTATGTGTCCCTCTATTCTCACTTTTCACTTTAACCTGGACTTTATCCTTCAAATCATGTACATATCAAATTCAAACAAGTTATTCTAGACAACTCGGGTAGACAACCTGGTTTGCTGCCTGGGAGGCCAAAATACAAATTTGCCCCCCTCCCTCTTTAAACAACTTTTTGGAGAAGGTATTTAAAGAGAGGGGGGGCAAACTTGTATTTTGAGCCCCCAGGCTGTCTAGAATTTGGGAATTCAAACTAGACTTTTAGAGTTAGAGATAGAGGTTAAATCCCTCAAATCTCTCAAAGAACAGAAATTCTAGCGAGTCTTCCCTGCCGGGGGGGAGGGGCGAAAATACATTTTTGCCCCCCTCTTTAAACACATACTCCAAAAAGATGTTTTAAAGAGAGGGCAAATATGTATTTTTGCCTCCCAGGCAGGGAAATCAGGCTGGTTTCCCAGACCAGCTAGAACTGCTCCTCAAAGAAACCAAAATTCACAGTTTCTTCTTCATACTCCATCGATTGGGTAAGATGAGGGAAACCCTTATATTTCATCATCTTCAAAGATCTATAACTATTGAGTTATTTGATCTCATCTTCACAAGATCCAGTAGGATCCAAACCACCTTATTCTTCTTCTTCTAGGTACCAGGTGCCTTCATTAATCACTGTGTTGGTCATCTCCACAAAAAAATCGTAAGCAACTCAATTTCTTCCTCATTTTCTTCATGTAGTAATAATCAATGATTCAAACCATTCTCTTCTGTTGTGTTTCTATAAGTAGTAATCATCTTCAATGACTGTCTTTGTTGTACTCCCTTTTTGCTATAGTAGTAATCAATAAATATAGTAGTAATTCTACAGGGCCTGGGTCCCCCTGCTTGGTTTGCTGCCTGGGGGAAAAAAATGTATTTTTGCCCCCCTCTTTAAACACATTTTCCAAAAAGGTTGTTAAATAGGGGAGCAAAAGTGTATTTTTGCCTCCCCAGACAGCAACCTCGCTGGTTTTTCTAGGCCAGGAAGAATTTCGGATTTAAAAAAAAAATTCATGTTAAAATAACTAATTTTTATATTATATTTAATTAATTATGACATCACTCCGCCCCCCTCGACAAAAATCCTGGCTCCGTCACTGGATGCATATAGCAGGGTGATTACAGGGATGAATATATGGCAAACATAGGGATGAGGTCACATTTTTCACTGGTTTTGCCAGGAAGAAGGCCTAGTTACCTTGGCATTTGAGGTTTTGTGATG